>CABHPR010143629.1:39670-64237 GCA_902168415.1 Peromyscus melanophrys | reverse complement strand
GTGTGTGTGTGTGTGTGTGTGTGTGTGTGTGTGTGTGTGTGTGTGTGCGTGTGCGCGCGCGTCTGGACACAAAATGACCCCTGACCTTACAGTGTCTATTCAAAGAACCTTAGCCAAATCACTACAGAATAGCTATAAATAATTCTAATCATTGTTAATCCCACTGTTATTAATGGACTTGAACTCATTGGCCACAGCTACACTTATCAAAATCTCCAGAGAGTCCTTCAAGTTACGTTGGACCCTCAGCTACCACACTCCAGCTCCATTCTGTAGCTGTGATTTCTCCCCTTCCTCTCCTTCTACTTCCTTCGCTTTTGAGAACAATACTTAAGATATAAGAAGATTTAAGATGGGTTTGGGGAGGAAAAATTGATCAAACTATATTGTAGGAAAACCATAAACAAATAAGGGGGAAAGGAGGACTGTTTCCTTGTTGAATGGATAGCTAGCTATACTCAGCTATCTTAGCAGGAATGAAAGCTCATGATGCCCTTTTGCTGGGTGAATGTCAGACAGCCCATCATTATTACAGCTAACATAAGAGAAGGTCAACTGCATAATTAATAAGGATTTCATGAGAACAAAGACAGCAGTTAGAAGCTGTTGCAGCTTTCAAAGGATGCAGGAAGTGTGCTGAAGGAAAAGGGGAGAAATCAATTGTGACAATCAATATTATATCTACAAGAGAGGTACGGACAACCCTATTAATTACATACGATAGTCCTCACTTATATGCAAGGCATATGCTCGAAGTCCCTCAGGTAGATGGCTGACACGGTGGCTCGCGCTGAATGTTGTATGCACTAGGTTTTCTTTTCTTATGCTAGCTTGCATGTGCTGAAGATTAATTTATAAATTAGGCATGTAAAAAGTTAACTGTACATTTTTAAAGTACAGTGTTATAAAAGTAATGTGAATATAGTCTCTTTCTGTTGTTCTCAAAAAAAAGGTGGGGTGGTTATTCTCAGGGACTGGAAAGATGGTTCAGCAATTAAGAGTACTGGCTTGTCCAGTTCTAGAAGATCTGACTCCTTCTTCTGGCCTCTGCTGGTACCAGACATGGTGCACAGAAATACATGTAGGCAAAACACCCATACAAAAAAAATTTTTAAGGGGTTACTTTGATAAAAGTACTATGTTATCATGACGATGGATCTAAGGGCAAAGACTGTTCCTAGGGGACAAGTGAGTGGGTAGCCTACTCACAATGGATGTAGAGGGCAAGACAAGGAGAACAGTATGACACGTTACTGCTTTCCTCAGAATGGCTCACAAATTAAAGTTTAAGAATTGCTTAGGCTGTATTTGGCCTTGAGTAATGAAAACCACAGAAGGAGAAACTAGAAAGGGAAAGGACACTGTGCCTAGCTTATTGTATCTAGTTGTTTTGTGGTGTGGCCTGTAGATAATAATACCAGTATGTTGTTGTTTTTTGGAGTGTGCTTACTTTTAATGCTGGTCAAAGTGGGAGCAACAGTACTCAAGTGGTTTGAAGTAGGAATAGATAAAAAAAAATATAAAATTTCAAATGGAAGAAGCACCCACTTTATTTCTCGTCATAATAGTGAAGCTCCTACCCTTCCTGCTGTGAAGATGGAGGACCAAGGCATGTGGCTTGCACTGGGCATCCATACCTTCAAGGCAGCATGACTTAGACTTTGGGAGAATAGAGGAGACCATTCCTGGGAAAGGGAGCAGATGTCCCAGGGCAGAGAGCAGGACTTCCCAGAGTGACTTCAATAGGCATACAGAAATACACATAGCCTGAAGGTGCAGCACCCAGGGCCACATGGGGAGTCCACAGAAGATTCTGGATCAGTGGTGGCTCTGATCTGACCGTGGGTGGGTCACCTAGATCCCTGGGGAGGCTTGTGCTGGCTTCTGCAGGAGCTTCTATAAATGTCCTCAATGAAACTTACCTGGAGGATGCTCAGGGATGGTTCCCCCAGAGCACTTCTGAGATATGCTCCTCACTCTGCAGCATCACAGAATGATAGTCATGGGACTTAAAGTAGAGCTCTGTCACCTTCAGCAGAAGAGATGCTCCTGTCTCCATCTAGTTTTCCATGCCATGTGGCTCAGGATGGATTTCATAACAACATCCTGCTGTCTCCCCTTCTACATCCTCTCCCCAGTCCCTTTCAGGTGTCCCCTGAATAAAACCCTCTATCATCACTTTGCCGAAAAATCTCCACCAGGCTCAACTTAAGACAATCCCCTTAAAACAAAGGGCTGGATTTCTCTTGAAAACTGAAAGGCAGGCTATACTGTCTCCTGAGCATAGCAACTGCATTATGGAATTACACTCAACCTGTGTTGATCTCTCAGTTGTAGAGTTTCTGAAGAGACAAGTTTGCAAACGGGTTAGAAGAAATTCACACTGCTCATTCTCCCAATTCTATAGCACAAAAGAGGGATCACCATGTGCCTAGAGTAGCAGTTGGTCCTGGAGTAACATCAGTAGAAATAAAGGCATGGAGTGAAGCCACAACCAGGTAGATGCTTGAGAGAAGACTGACACAAGAAATGAGAGACCCATCTTCTACTACCCTGGTATGAGTAATGAGTAAAGCCTGCTGAAGGACTGACAGACCCAGAGAACAACCTGGAATGAAAACACATATATTTTTTCATCAATATCTGCATTTAAGCACAGTCAGAAGTAGGACCTGTGATCTACTTACCAAAGTGGTACCCAATATTTTCATTCTTGATAATTGTCTCATCGTCTGGCCCCAGGTGGTAGATATAAGCAATGAGGTAACTGAATCATGATGGCTAATATATAATCAATGGATTAATCCCTTGATAGATTCATGCTCTGGTGGCATTGTTAAGTAAGAGACAATACCAGGTTATAGGGAATAGGTAATTGGAGGAATGCCTTTGAAAGACATTGTGTCTATATCCTCTTCCTATGTCCTTCTCTGCTTCCTGGCTGCCACGAGGTGAGAATCTCTGTTCCACTATGTCCTCTACTGTACCTTATCCTACACCATGCTCTGACTCACCACAAGCTCATAGTGATGAGGCCAAGTGATCATGTCCTGAACTCTCTGAAATCAGAAGCCAAAATAAATCTTCTCTTCTTTTCATTTGTTTCTCTCAGGCATCTGTCACACAGTGAAAAAAATGATTGACACATCCCCTTTGTGTGAATCTGCCATAGAACTCTGCCTAGTGGTATAAAGTTACATGGATCATCAGACACTGTCTCCAAATGCCTGTTGGTATGGGCCTTTATTTCCTGCCCAGCAGAGACAATGCTTTTGCTTTTACTCAATGTGATAAATATGGCTGGCCAGCAGAGAAGCAATGGCCCCCGTTGGCTTTGTTTTCTTTGTAGAATTCTAAAAATAACAACCATCTCCTTTTATGCCTTATTCAAAACTGGCCCATGAACGCATGTGGATACATCTTCTTTTAATGTGCTTTAATTCAGGATCCCCCAAAGCAACCACAGAAAAGATAAGTATTTTTGACATGTGTTATTTTTAAATTCCTAAGATCTAAGAAACAAAAGGCAAAACATGTTCAAGAACAAATGAAAACACGTGAAATCAGAAAGGCTTGATTCTAAGCTCTGAGTCTTTGCTTAGATGGGTTCAGTGTCCTGGAAAGTCATACCTACCCTGGCCACCCAGGCATCCTCCCAGGTCAGGTGTTACAGGAAACACCATCTGGCTCTTCCATATCCAAGCATTCCCACCTTATGTGGTCACCTGACAATCACAGTACGTAAGTTAGCATTTAGTAATGTAGCAAAGGGAATAAAGCTGGAGTAGCCCTAAATCTGGAGTAGCTCTAACTCCAGGACAAAGAGTGATTCTGGAAGATGCATCCTGGTTACGTCATCTGAGCTGTAGTTCTTGCATCAACAGTACCATTTCCAGAGCGGCATGTAGAGAGCAAGTGAAACACAACATCACAGGAGCCCAGACATGCTATGTTTTTCCTCTTTCTTTCCTTGCCTTCCTCCTGTTTTTTGTGATCTTTCTTTGGGGAATATGTATATTTTGGCTTCCAATTCAATTCCAGGCCAGAGCTTTCATTTGAGAGGTGATTTCAGGAAGCCCCAGGGAGGAGCAGGGGTAAGGGAAGGAGTCACCAGGATCACCAAGCAATTTAGAAAGCATCAAACTCATCATTACTGTGGGCACTCAGCTTAACTCTGCAAAGTGATATAAAACTCACAATTCAGTGATGCATCCTGGAGGCTTGAGAATTAGAGGGCCACCTCCATCAGTCGCTGGTTAATGGTGGTTGTGCCAGAACAATGTTAATCTACTGCTTCCTCCAGACAATAGCACTTTCCAGGGCTCTAGAGAAAGGCCTGATGACAGAGATGCAGTTCCATGACTGAGACCAACGAGAACACAGAGGCAGGCTTTGATAGGACTGCCTCCTGTGCCCTTGGCTGAGAAACGCAGGCTATGCATGAGCTGCTCCAAAACAAAAATTTGAATTTAAGTATTGACCTCAAAACAGTGTGAACAAAACTGCCTTTCCTGACAAGAGAAAAGTGTATTTCAATTCTTCATCAAAGCTTGTATTTAAATCTAGCTGGAGGTCTCCCTTTAAAAGACCAATTAGTTCAACTACAGTGAAAAAGCATGAGGATATGTGTTTATAGATGCATGCATATATTTGCATAGCAAGCATGCAGATATGCATATATAGACATATGCATATATTTACATAGCAAGCAGCCTACCAGGGCTTCTTACAGATGCTCAATCAAGAAAATAAGCAGATCCCTAGAATAACTCCAAGGGAAAGAGCTGAGAAGGGTGACAGAGGGTGAAATGCATTCTAATGCAGGCGAAGAGGCATTGTATGAAGATGTAGCCCTGGCCTAAGTGCTGACAGATGGTGGCACTTAACTGGGTGGAAGGTGGGGATGTGGATGGGAGGACTAAAAACGAACAAAGTGTAAGAAGCTCTGGTGAGGGAGGCAGTGTGGAAGGAAGCCAGTGTGAGAACTGGCCCCAGGGATTTTACCATGTGCCCTTGGCTTACAATCTGCATTTCATCCTCTGTGTTTGAACCATGAGAGGAGCAACACCTGCTCTGTCATGCTGCAATGGGAACTTCGGGCATTGTGGAATGTCCTATCTGGGCTGTCCAGTTTAGTAGCTACTGGCCACATCTGCCTGTTGAGCACATAAATGTGTTTCTGAGTGTGAGGACCCAGCTTACATCATACATCATTTTTATCAGTTTTGAATTGAAATAGCTTCAGGTGCCTAACATGTACTGCTTCAAAGAACGCCACTTAATGTGCAGTTTTAGGTGTTAAAGTATAGAACATCTGCCTTGGTTCCCCTATGCTACAGTGAGATATTGAATTCATAAGCCAGATTTCTATTTCCAACACTCACTCAAAATCTCCTCTTCGACAACAGTGTATCAGTTCCAGTGTGTCTTGCTGCCAGTAGTCCTCACTGAGAGTCCTGATGTTGTGAGCATTCTTCCAGTACCATTATTGACTTGGCTAGTGGATGACAAAATCCAACGGGCAGCCACTAAACAGCATGAAACATCTCAATTTTAACTTAAACCGGGGGCAAGAACAGTCTCCAGGCCTCTGTAGAAGGAGTGCTCATCAGATGACCCAAAAGACAAGAGGGAAAGCCTGTGTTTGAAGAATAACAATCAGTGGCTGAAAGCTATTAAGTTCACTCTTCTAGTTCAAAGGGATTTGAAATGGCAATTTGTCAGGCAACTGTTGTCACTTTAGATGCCCCCAGTCGCTTCCTTTGAAGCTCTTGATTGACTACAGGAGGCTATGCCAGATTCTTCTAAAGACAGATTTCCACAGTTGAACACATTTATGTCACAGTAATTATGACTCTTCCCAAATTTAATCAACAAAAGGCAAAAGAGTGCAAGTCTGAGAAAACATTCGTGTGTCTGGCACAGTCCAGGCAGTGGCCCAGTGGTTATGCATATGGCCAGTTGGAAGGTTTTGGTCACTTCATCATGCTATTGGTTTGCTGGAGAGGCAGGTGGAAGGCCTCTTCTCCTGTATTACTTATTGGATCTGATAATGAAACAGACTTCAACTTGAAATGGATTTCGGGAGAAAACAAAACAAAACTAGCCCATTAAAGACAAATAACCTAACTCAAAACACAGTGTTATCCCTTTAGCTAGCAGAGATGGATCTAGAAGGAAATGGTAACCCAGTTGTTTTTGAAACTAGATGCAAAAGCAAGTAGTCCTCTGTGAAGAAGTGGGTGGTGAGCTTGAGTGAGATACTCATAAAAGGCATTGGTTCATACACCAGCCAACTAAATGAGAACTGTGGCTACACTGAGCCCTGTGTCAGACTGTCATTCACAGAACAGACAGCTTCTAAGTTCACAGAAGCACTTTTGCAATAGGAAGTATTTGCAAGTTGAACTTTTATGTGTTAGGCTGTCAGGAACCCATGCATCAAGAATAAGAAGTTGTCCCTGGGAGTCTGCTGAGTGGGGAGTGCACACAGGCTAAAGCTGAGATGTTGCATACTGTTTATTGGTTACCATTTGGATTTTGTCATCCACAGGTCCCATCCTACGCTTCCTAAGGGAAGTTCAAACCAGAGACAACCTGAAACTAGAAAGAACAGAAACTGTCTCCAGAGCACATCTTCTTTCTAGTCTGTTTAGCACTCCAGGCAACAGCAGCATCCTGTCTCCAATAGGGGAAAGTGATACAGATAGATACAGGAGCTTCTGGAGAGGACCAGTGAGGTGGGCTCTGCCCAGCAGCTGTGTGCCAGATGTCCCTGCAATGCATCCATAGGGACACATCCATTGCAAGTAACCAAAGAGAAGTCATGGTAGAGAAAATAACAGTAGAGATATCTGCATATGACATGTAGGGGCAGGTCCAGGAGTGAGGTCAGCAAGACAGTAACCCAGTGCTATGGAGCAGATGGCAAGAGGAAAAGCTATGAAAGATCAGAAAAAAATAAGAAGAAGAATCCCACCTTTAGTTGCTTCACAGGTGTAGAGTAGACCAGGCTCAGGGGCCCATATATGTGGTAAAAAGGAACATATGAATAGAGTAAAGTGTCAAGACCCACCAGAGTGTCAAGGCATTGCATCCCTTTGTGTGCATGTAGGCTGCTCAAGGAGTACTTCTTACTATGGGATGCCACTCAGGCCATGAAATCATCAGCACAAAGTTTATGCTAACTGGTCTATCTCACAGGACTCAAAAATACATTCTCTCTTCATGA
This sequence comes from Peromyscus melanophrys, assembly GCA_902168415.1. Lineage (NCBI taxonomy): Eukaryota > Metazoa > Chordata > Mammalia > Rodentia > Cricetidae > Peromyscus > Peromyscus melanophrys. The sequence goes on along the minus strand of CABHPR010143629.1, from coordinate 57,006 downwards.
ACAAAGCCCAAAGAAGTTAGTTTCTACAGGAATTACTCAGGTAAAGAAAACAGTTGGTCACATACATGCATAGGCCACAGAAGTCATGGGACCATAGAGCTAATTATGAGGTTGAGAAGGTTTTCAGGGGAATAAAAGACTTTGATGCTGAAGAATTCATTCTGGAAAAGCTGTGTTCTCCAAGCAGGAAAACAAATGGAAAGCCATTTTTTTCCTGAGAGAATAGACTCCCAGAGAGAGCCCAGGAAGCATGGGAAGGCAGGGGAAGACTTGGGTTAGTCACCTTTCCCATACTGTGATAAACAACCCTGACAAAAAGCAAGTCAGAGAAGAATGGGTTTGTGTGGGCTTGCAATTCTGGAGAAGATACAGTGTATCATGGAGGGGAAGGGATAGAGGCAAAAATGTGAGACTAGCCTGGAACCAGGGAGGTCACATTTTCATCCTCACACAGGAAGTGGAGCCCAGCTATAAAACCTCAAAGCCTACTCTTAGCAGTGTACTTCCTCCCACAAGATTCAACCTTGTAAAGGTAGTATAACTTCCACCACCCACAGGGAACCAAGTATTCAAATACATGAGCCTAGAGGGGATCCTTCCTCATTCAAACCACCACATTCCACTCCCTGACCCCTATATAACTCACTGCCATAGCGTAATACAAACCACCATACCTTCCTAGTAGAGAACTATATTAATTACGTTTCTATCCCTGTGATAAAAGACCATCACCAAAGTCGGCTAGTAGAATAAATAGTTTATTTTGACTTAGGGTTTCAGAAGGATAAATGTCCATCCTGGTGGGGAGGCATGGCAGCAAGTAGCAGGTATGGCAGCAGGAGCAGGAAGCAGAGAGATCACTTACAGCAGTAAACATGAAGCAGAAAAAGTCAACTGGAAGTGGGATGAGGCCACAAACTTTCAGCGCCTACCCTCAATGATACACTTCTTCCAGAAATGAGGCATTGCCTCCTTAAATGGCATCACTAACTGAGGAGCAAGTGTTCAAATACCCGAGACTATGGGGGAATCTTTCTCACTGAAACAACTACATTCCACTCCCTGGCCCCCATGGCCATATCATAATGCAAAATGTTCTTAGTCCAACCTCAAGAGTCCCCATAGTCTTCCTCAGTCTCGACACTGTTTAAAAGGCTAAAGTATCCGTTGAGACTCAAAGTAATCTCTTAACTTCATCCTCCTTAAAAAAACATATTACATCCTTCCAACATACAATGGCACAGAACATACATTACTATTTCAAAAAGGGAGAAAATGGGGTATAGTGAGGAAATGTTGGACTAAAGCAAGACCAAAACCAAGCAGGGCAAACAATAGCTCCTGTAGCTCTGTGTCTGGTGTCTGGGGCTTTAATTTCAAAGGGCTCAGATGGTTCTGTCTCACCAGCTTTGCTGTCTGAAACATACATCTTTCTGTTGGGATGGTTCTGTCCCCTGTATGCAGTCCTCATTGGCAGATGTATCATGACCCTGGAACCTCCAAAACTCTGGTCTCTACTGCAACCCCAGGCTTCACTTTTACAGCTTTACAGTGACCTCTTAGGTCCTCTGCCCTTCTCCAACATGCATGCTAGGACTTCCTTGCCACATGCTGTATCGGTGGCTCTTCAAAGCCACAGAGATGAATCTACAACCCCTTCAGTTTTGCATTCTTCATGCTTCTAAATCTGACACCACTTGGACAACTCTGTCAAGTTCAGCAGCTTGGAATGGACCCTGACTTGGGTGGACCCAGGCTTGGGATAGACTCAGGCTTGGAATGGACTCTGTATCCCTTGAATCACATTAGCAGCATCTTTTATTATTATTATTATTATTATTATTATTATTATTATTATTATTCACTTGCTTTCCAGATGCAGAAGATTCCTTAGGCTTTCTTTCACAAACTGGAAGCTTAGCTGGATGAGGTCCTGCCCTCTGGCACCCTTGCCTTCCTTTCAGTGCCAAGCAGGCCTCTTTTTAATCGCGGTCATCTTTGTAATAATTACAGTCTCTCTTCCCACAGGAGCCTTGGCTGCGACATGAAGCTTCCTAGTGCTCCTTTTCTCCTTCTTCTCTGGCCCACTTGTTCTCTTTTCGTTGAAGACTTGTATAAGGATTATCAATGACAACAATGTCTCGGATTCAATGTTATGCCGTCTTGAAATTTCCTCCACCAAAGAATTTAGTCTGTTACTTTTAAATCCAGCCTCAGGAAAGATCTTAGGGCATGGGAATGCAAAAAACTGCTGGATTCTTTACATCGCATGAAGGGCCTCTAGCCTAGTTGCTGTCAAAGTCTTTGCTTTTCTCTGGACCCTCATAAGTCAGGACCCTACAGTCTGTGCGGCTCTCAGCACTGCTGTCTTTTAGGCTTAGTTCAGTGTCTTCAAAAACAATTCTTCCAAAAAACAATATGGTCAGGTTCTTCACAGAAATAATGCACTGTCTGATACCAACTTCTTATTAGTTTTTTTTTTCTATTGCTGCAATAAAACACCATGACCAAAGGCAACTTAAGGAAGAGAAAGTTTATTTGGGCTTATGGTTCCATAGGGAGAGTCCATCATGGTAGGAAGATCTAGCAGCAAGGAACAGGCATGGCTGGAACAGGAAGCTGAGAGAACGTATCTTCAACGACAAACATGCAGGAAGCACAGAGAGGAGCCATCCTGGGAAAAGTCAAGGAAAAAGCAGTCAAGGAGGAGAAGCAAATGCCAAACCCTCAGGGAGGGAAATGGCTTGTCTTCTGTCTAGTGTGCATTTCCAGACTTATCCCTGTTCTCTAGAGTTTCTTGCAATCACAGCATTGTGAATCACGAAGAAGGGCCCCTGCTCACATTTGCATTTACATGTATGTGAGCAAGTATAGCATGAGTATATCTCCATGTCTTTCTGATGATATGATCTGACTGCTTCACTTGACAGGCATGCATGCTATTACTGGTAAACTATTGATTGCTCCCATGACAGAGAGCAAGACCTTAAGCCTATCTTGCCTGAGTTGAATTCCTGTTCAACCATGCAGTAGCTATCTGATCTTAGATAAGTTAGTCACTTCTCTGTGCTTTAATTTCCTCATCTGTTAAATAATATGATTCTTCTAGTGCTATTGTGGTGCTTAAATGAGCGATTTTATACAAAGAGCTTAGGACAGTACCTAACACAGTAAGCACACAGCAAGATTTAGCTGTTTTTATGATGTGTTTTCTATTGTACTTCCAGGACACTTAGTGACATGTGTAGAAGCATGGGGGAAGGGCTAAATAGACTTTGAGAGTAGTTTATTTTTCTCTGCTTAGATCCCCTCAGCTTCATCCCCCAAAGGTAGTCCATATTTTAACACTGCAACAACAGTGTTTATGGCAACCTGGGGAAACCTTGCTTCCTGGAAAATGATTCCTATGGTGGAGGGAAACCTGTGTCTTCATAGTTTTTTCATTCTTGTTCAGGTTTTATGCCTGGTGGCCACATCAAACAGATCAGGTCCAGAAGCAGTAATTCAAGAACTTCAAGGTGATTAATGAGATCCCCTGAATCTTCTCCAGGATATATAACTGTGGTGGCTTTAATGAGAATGGTACCCATAGGTTCAAATATTTGAAAGCTTGGTCCCCAGCTGGTGGAACTATTTGGAAGGGACATGGAGGTGTGGCCTTGTTGAAGGAGGTATGTTACTGGGCAAGATTTAAGGTTTCAAAAGCATGTACCATTCCCAATTAGCTCTCTCTGCCTTGTGCTTGTGGATCAGATGTAATTTCTCGGCTACTGATCCAGTATCATGTCTGCTATCTGCTGCCATGCTTAGTGTCATGATGGTCATGGACTCACCCTCTGAAAGTGTAAGCCCCGATAAACTCTTTCTTCTATAAGTTTCCCTGGTCATGGTGTCCGCAGCAACAGAAAAGCCACTAAGATACCCCACAGGCTTTGTCAACACTTCCTAAGACATGGCTCTGAGTGCTTCTCGTGTTTTACTTGGCTGCAAGCTCCCAGTGATGTAAATACCACTTAAAATACGATATCTAGGACTGAATATCATCCTGAAAAGTAGAATTTGATTTGATCAGGACAGAATATCTATCTTAAGCCTGGAATCTTCTTCGTAAATGTTCTCTCAGTGTGACCAATATGAAGCCCACTCTGTCACTGTCACATCTTGAGTTGCCCCTGAATCTCTTAAGGTAGGCATGCACCACCAAGTTGGTTTTCAGAATCCAACCTCTAGGTCACTTCTCTACCATTTTGGTTTAGTGTCACTGAAATTTGAATACCAGGCACAAAACAAGTATTCATTTGTCCCTGATGATTACTTGAGAAAATTAATATTTCGTTGAACCTTACTTTGCCATACAATGCTGTCAATAATCTACTGCTTCATTCTATAACATGAGAAAGCACACCACTGGGATTTATACCTTAGTTACTAGTAAAGCATGTTAAGTCACAGGACAAAGTTGGGAGCCACGAGGCACACAGTTGGAGTCACCCTCTATCATCATTCCTGTTCTCTTTAGAAGATATTTAGGGCATAATCTTTCATCTAGTTAAGGCTCAAAAGAAGTGTGTACTGAACTAGGTTCTTTCTCCATTTTCCTTTATATTCTAAAATATTTCATGAAACAGCTTGTCAAATATCTAACTACAGCAGGACAGAAGTCTCCCTAGCTGTTGGGCAGATGAGTTGCCTTCTTCATTGGTAGGCTAAAGGGACTTGTTTTAACTATTGCTGAGGAGCAAGAGCAGGAGTTCTGCTCACAAGATAAGTTACATGGATAGTATGTGCTGTATCCATAAAGCTTTATGAACAAAGCAGTGTCTTAGCCATGCGATGTGCTTCAGAGGGCCTGCTGAGGGGCCTATTGTGGGCTCGGCCCCAGGCTCAGGGACTCTGGCTAAGGTCTGAGAGTTGACATTTCTAGCAAGATCCCAGGTGAAGCTGAAGCTACTGATGTGGGGACCTCACTTTGAGAACCACCTCATAATGAACATCCTTCTGTCTCTAAGACAGTGTAGAAATGAGTAAGAATGGGCAAAGTGTGAGTTCTGCTCACACTCCTGAGGAAATCTCTCCAGCACAGGACTGAGTCGTCCTTAATTTTATCTTCACACTTTCATGAAGTCCTTTTATTGTCTATTTCTTACTAAGATTGTGATTTTTTTTAAAGAACTCCCTACCTTGTAAATAGAATCTATTGATTAATTTAGGTCCTGGCAAGGAGACAAGGGTCTTCTCTGATCTTTGTCCAAAACTTTTCCTACAACATAATACCCACTACATGGTTTAATCCAGTATTTCTTTTTTTAAAAAAGGAGTGGAGTATAGTGTGAAATTGCTATTTCTCAGTGAACTCACGCTGGCTTCTTGTGATCACAGATTCCCTGAAAGGGGGAACCAGAATGGGTAATGTGTTCCAGAATCTTGCCTGAAATAGACATCGAAGGTGTGTGCTCCCCATCAATGCCGACTCTGAAGTGAAATGAAACTGGGGGAACTGTGTCTTCCAAACATTCCACCATCTTTACCCAGGACTTCCCAACAACAGGCTTGTGTCTCTGGCCGGCCTTTTGCTTCTGTCAAGTGCTCCCACAACTGTCCATAGTGCATCACTGTTTGCTCCTGGGACTGGCAGGTCTCCTCCTCTGCCACACACAAAACATTCCTTCTCTTCTTAGACCACGTCCCAGTGGCAGGATGCAGAGGCATCTTCCTGAGCCTCTCATAGTGCCACATTCTCAGGCTCTCACACTCTGGACGATGAGCACTACAAAGGTACAGTTGTTCTCTGATGATGCCCATGGCCACCTGCATCCTGGGTGTATCCAGGGGAAAAGTAAAACAAGCCAATGGGTACAAAGCCAAAGGTGGGAAGTGTTGCCAGCCAACTGTCTACAAAGGTCTCTCTGGCAAAGGCAGGCTTGGTGACATCTCCAATATGTTCTGTCAATGAAGATCCCACCATAAAAAGATGCTCTGTGAGAATGGACACTGTTTCTTCTGAAAGTCCTCATCTCATTCATGGGAGCTCCTCTGTGTCAGACCCTTGCTCTTCCCTGTGCGTGAGGGCCTCATCCTTCCTGGTGCTCACCAACAGTTTCATGGGACCAGCTCCCTTATGCCTGCCTGGGGTCTGAACCCAAAGGAAACCAGACAACGGACAGTCCTGTGACAAGCCTTGTCAAGGGCTTTCAGAGAGCTTGTTTAATCCTCATGGAAAATCAGTTGGTTATATAAGCCCCATTTCAAAGATTGAGAAGCTGTGGTGCAGAAATGTAACTGAAGTGTAGGTGGTGAGCTGAGCAGTGAGGATAGGGATGCTCGGTAAGTCTGAATTCAAAGTCTGTGGTGTGTAATCTTTTGGTCACCCACTCCTGGAACAAGTGGTCTTGGAGGGCACTGTGCACACTCAAGTTCCTATAACTTTTGGCTTTCATTACTTTTAGGAATATCACCCTGTGGTAGAAGCCTAGATATCTGGATTCTTGGAAGCCCATTGAAAAGCCTGTGATCAAAAGTCACTGAGGGCTGCAGACCGTTTTCTCCTACCTCTCACCACCAATACTTGAAACCTTCATTTTTTCACCCTAGCATGGCTAACAGGACAGAGGGCATGCATGTCTGTGTTTCCACATGCCCGCCCTTTCATGCACATAAACATTGCCAAGGAGACACCTGTGTATACAGTCACCTGCTTTGGCCAGACAGATATTTATTTGCTGTTGTATAATGAGGGAAATTTGCACTCAGCCTTGAAAATTTGGCCATACCGGCTCGTCCTTCCTCTTCCCCAGTGATTTCTTCACGGTGAACCGCCACAGTCCACTGCTGTTTCGCTGTACTCTGCTTCACAGTCCTGGGAAGATCTGTTTTGCACCTGTACCTTGGCCTCTGTAGGTGCTCAAGCTGCCAGGGAAGCCCTATGCAGCCATGTTAAATCAAGTTGGACATGACAGAGAGGAAGTGCTTTTAAAGGCAGGTGTTGAATCCTGTCATACCTTATTTTATGGGATGGTCCTTTAAAACAGAACTGTGTAATGGGGCTTGCTTTAAAGAGCTCAGCCTGTCTCACTGGACTGAATGGAAATGATGTGAAAACAAGGCAGGAGCGTAAACCAGGACTGTTGAGGTCTACTGTCATCCACACCCACAAGGTCAACCAGCAGAGGGATAGGAGGGCCCTTCTCACGTCAGTAAACCATAAATGCTTGTTGTGGGCTGCCCTTAAGATGACAGAAGACATCTTGGTCGCAGCCAGCGGGTAACTGCAAACGGCATTCCAGGACAGCTAAATTGTTCATTCCTTTCATTCACTAGTAATTTTAAATTAAAAGAATTTAGCAAGCAAAAACGTCAGCTATCATTGTAGCATTTTCAAACACTGTTTTAGTGGCTTCTCCATATCCCTTTCCTGTTTGTTTTCACGTCACCTGCATCCTATTGCCCTCCGTGAATTTAGTTTTCTGAGCGTAGAACCAGCGTTCTCAGGTGCTGTCATCGATATTCCTGGAATGGCCAGGAGGCCAGGAAAATGTCCTGTGTGACACAGATATGGACAGAAGAAAGAAAAGGCACTAGGATGAAGTCTGAGTCTCATCTCTTATGAGGCCATTTCCCCCTCACCCAGTCTCTTTATTTGCTGGATGACCCAGCCTCCTGGGAAGAGCTCTGCTAGTGAGTTAATTCACCTTCCCTGGGTTTGCCTCGAGCCTGGGCCATAGACTGGAAAGGCTATTTCCTGCCACGTTAGTGCAGAATCGCTGACTTAGAAATTTAGGAGAAATGATTCCTGTCACCATCCTCTTGCCAGTGATGTCGACTGTAGCCGCCTGAGAGTCCAGCCTCTGCCCTAGCCAGCTGTAATGATGTTAGACTCCTAGACTCACAGACGCTCTCTGTGTTTTTCCCAAAACAACGCCCTCACCCATAGATCCCACTCAGTCTGGAATTTTCCATGTTCGGAGGACACTGGCACTGTTGCCCACAGAAGTACCAGGCAAAGGGATGAAGTTACAGGGAAGGGGTGGGATTTTCCGTATTTTACCACCTGGTAAACAGGAAAGCTGTCACTCAGATTCAGTCAGGATCATCATCTTCTAAGGTGCATCTTCTCTGCTGTTTTTAGATATTAAATGTTTAGTAAATCCAAATGAAAGTTATTTTTTAATGTGAGAAAATAAAATTTAAATAGATAAATGTGTGTTATATAGTGAACTATAACACAAGAGACACGGTGAGCCTCACCCAGATAAATAACATAGTATCATGAACTGGCAACTGTGTGGCATTGGGTTTTAAACTTCCAGGGGTTGTGCATTCTGGGTAAGTGTTCTGCCACTGAACTATGCTACCAGACCACCAACCTAGAGGTCTGTCATGGGCATCTGAATCTTTTCATATCATTTCTCTCTCCATATGATTTTCTTGAGAGTCTTATTGAATACGAAGCCGTTCACAAAGTACAGCTCTGTAGTTTGTTGGTGTAGTGTTCCATGATGTTGAAGTCGACATTGAAGAAACCATATTATGTGTTCTGTGTTGACACTTCCTTCATGATCTTCAGGCATGCAGCCTTCTTCCTCTGATAGTAATAGGTGCCTTTCTCTCTTCTGGATAAATAATGATGTGTTTTGCTATCTTCTTGTGGGAAGTTGGGCCTCTTCTGGTTTGTTTATTCATGGATGCATATACCCATGAAGCTGCTACAAAATTTCTTGCACAAGTATAAATGAAAACATCTTGCTGTAAAATATGTGTGCATTTTCTGGGTCATGGGGCATTCACATTATCTGCATTTTTGCATAGCACCAAATCGTTTCCAAAGGATATTGCACTAACTGACCCTTTCCCCACACTGTGCAGTTGTTATCATTTCTGCAATCCTTTATATTACTAATGCCTTGAATTTATTTTAGTTCTGTGTGAAAATGATACTTCACTTTATTGCATACTTTGTCGTTCCTCTGTCCCCCATTAAATGGAATATCTTTCACATGTGGAATGGCCACCCAAGTTTTGTCCCCTACACAGCTTCTCCTTGAATGCTGTGTTGTCTGCTGGGCAGTTTTCTTCCCCCCATGTCTGTGGCATGCTTTAGATATTCTACATCCGAACCCCTTGTCCACTGTCTGTGCTGCCAGGATCTTCCTTTTTGTCTGTCTTTTCACTCCCATGTCAAGTGTATTCACAATAGTTCTTAACTAAAATGTAACTGTGTTGGCTTGTTGTTGTCTTTGTCATTGTGGTGGCCGTGGCTTCACACAGTCCCAGAACCTCAAGGAGCATGTGATGTAGAAGACTCAGAGTAAGGAGAGCAGTTAAGACCACAAGAAGAAAGCAAGCAGATGTTCTCTCTTGAAATAGGGGAAAGCACGTGGCAGAGGCTAAGCAATTTAATGGGAAAAGAAAGTTACTAGTTAGAAATAACAGGTTTATTAAAAAGGAAGAAGAGGTAGGGAAGAAAAGATAGGAATTGTGTCTCACCAAATTCCTATGCTTTGAATTCATCAGCGGCAATGTAATGTGAAGAGGGGGGGTCTTTAGAAGGTGATTATGTCATGGAAGGGGCCTTCATGAGTGGGAGAGTGACACCATGGATACGCTGTAAAAGGCCTTCTGTCCCCCACAATGTGAAGACACAGCAGAAAGTGCCATCGTTGAGGCAGAGATACAGATTGGCCTGGAACACAGTCATGTAGCCCAAGATGGATCCAAACTTGCAGTAATCCTTCTGCCTCTGACCCCTGAGTCCTGAGATTACAAGCATGAATCACCAGGGAATCTTTATTTTGTGGCAATTGAATTTAATTAGTCTGTGAAATTTGTCTTCCTTGTTTGGAAAACAGGTTAAAAATGTCTAATTTAGGAAAGTTTGATAAAACTAAATTAGGCAACATGTTTTAGTGCTTTCAAATGTTTCTTGTGTTCAATAGGGTTTGGTACCAAACATCCTCTCTATGGAAGTTCCTGGAATATATCTCAATATATTAATTTGTCTATGGTTATTCACAGCTCTGTTTCCTATCTGCTACGGGCCTTCATGTGGTCCCAAGGCCTCATCAAACACACTGTATAGAAGAGACAGGGTAGGGAGGAGACAACTAAGACAAGAAAGGAGAGAAGGCAAAAGTTCTCTCCAGCAGTGGAAGCATGTTGTAGGTGCTAATCAATCTAACAGGAAAAACAAAGTTACTAGTTAGAAAGAAGCAAAGTGTATCAAGAAAGCAGATGGGAGCCGGAGGTGGGGGAGGGTGTCGGGGAGGGATGAGGACCCAAGAATCCAATCTTACCTTTACCAGACAGATCTTCTTTTTATTCTAACAAGAAAAGAGGCTATGCAGCAAAGACTGTCTTAAAAGTTCTAGACAAGCCTGGGATGCATATATACATACTATAAAATAAAATAAAATAAAATAAAATAAAACTAGCATTTGTAAATAAATACCCTTGGGACATTCCTGATTTTGAAAAAAAAATGAAGTCAGACTTAAATAAATTGTTCTGTAATTGGATTGGTTGTGGAGTTTTGTTTGGTTTGGTTTAAGTTTTACTTTAATTATTTCTTTGTTTATTTATTTGCTCTTGCACACATATGCACATGCTTGCATAAGCAGAGATCTGAGAATAACTTGCAGGAATCATTTCTCTCCAACCATATGGGTCTTAGGGACTGAACTCAGGTATTTGGAATTGGTGGCACGCTCCCTTGCCTTCTGAGCCATCTTACCAGCCCTTGTTTTGCCTTTTTGATTATGCAGCTCAGATAGAACTGGGTCAAAAGTCTTTTAATTTTAAAATTTAAAAATTTTAGTGGAATTTTACCTAACTATTCCTAGATCCTCTATTATTTCCCTTCTTTAACTCCCCCACCCTTCCATCCACTCACACATGTCCCAGTAACACATAATGCCACCCAGGGAACTTGAGTTTCTAGAGAATTTTATTGCTTTGTATATTTCAAGAAGAAGAGGAGGAGGAGGAAGAGGAGGAGGAGAAATAGAAGCAAGACATTTCTAAAAGCTTTAAAGATACTGAGAGTTAGATTTTGTGTTGCATTACTGATGTTTGTTCTCTTTTATTCTATACCTAAATGGGTTGTCTAAATTTAGAGCCAGAAAAAAAAAAAATGAGGAAGAAGGAAACATGTAGATAGAAAAGAATCCAAAGCCAGCTCAAAGTTTATGAAATGAAAAGTTTCTGCAAGCCAGTTATTCTCTTTGGAGTCTAGGGAACTTATTGAATTGATTTCCTAAACAACAGACAAGTTCCAGTAACAGCAAGTTTTGAAGCAGGAACCTCGCTGAGAAAAACTTCTAGAGCCAGTGAGCCACCCAATGGTCCTTTTCGGTATTGCAGGTTACTTAGCAAAAGCAATCAGAAAGTCCCCTCAGTTAGTAAATATGTTTTATTGTAGGTTGAGTCAGGTAAGATTCTTTTTTTTTTTTTTTTTTTGGTTTTTCGAGACAGGGTTTCTCTGTGTAGCTTTGTGCCTTTCCTGGAGCTCACTTGGTAGCCCAGGCTGGCCTCGAACTCACAGAGATCCGCCTACCTCTGCTTCCCGAGTACTGGGATTAAAGGCATGTGCCACCACCACCCAGCGAGGTAAGATTCTTAAGAGGTATTATATTCTCTACTGAGTTTTCAGTCTATATAATAAGAAATTTTATCCACAGCTGTAACCATAATCCTTTATTAAATCATCTAAAAGAAATATCAGTTTCTGTGGCTAATAGTTTTTTTGTTTGTTTGGTTGTTGTTTTTGCTTTTGGTTTTGGTTTTTGAGACAAGATTTCACTGTGAAACCAAGACTGTCCTCATGTTCGTAATCCCCCTGCCTCAGCCTCCTGCTTGCTGGGATGGCAGGCATGAGCTGCGACAACACTCCATTTCTTTTACTTCTTTAGCTACTGGTGCAATGTTGAAGTATGCAAACAACAGGCAAGAAGTCACCATTTACTATAGCTCCGCCCTCCAGGTAAGGCAAGCCCTTGGTGTTCTAGAACCTTCCTTTCAAAGTCATTTCATTCAGCATGAGTAAAAAATTAGATAAGTTCAAAGTCAGTGCCATCTAAGTTGGAACAAGTGGACATCTCATGAATGTAGATGTAACCAACCGTCTTATTAAATAAGAGACACAGAGCCAATGTAAAGATAAAAGCCCAAGAGGTCAGAGCTAAGAGCCTTACCCGCCTGCCGCCAGCTAGCCTCTCCCGCCAAGAGACCTCTCTGAAAAGGGAACTACTTCCTGTGTGTTCGTCTTTAAAACGAGTTTCTGTTCTGCCTTCTCATTGGTTGTAAACCCAACCACATGACCATCTCATCACTGCCTGTCTGTACAGACCTCCAGGTCTTCTATGGTTGGTATTGAGATTAAGGGCGTGTGTCTCCAATGCTGGCTGTATCCTTGAACACACAGAGATCTACCTAGTTCTGCTTACCAAGTGCTGGGATTAAAGGCGTGCACCACCACCGCCCTGGCTTTCGCTATGGCTTGCTAATAGCTCTGACCCCTAGGCAACTTTATTTATTAACATACAAATAAAATCACATTTCAGTACAAATAAAATACCACTATACATGAATCCTACAAAGATTGACCTTGTAAAGGACAGGATGCCCTGCCCAAAATAAGGATATGAGAGACTTCCAACGTGAGTGATGGTCTTCCAAATAATTAGTCTCCATAATTCAAAAAGCAACTTAAGACAGGTGAGGAACTGTCCCAAACCCAAGAAGTCTACAAAGGCACATCAAGTGAGGCCAGGTGGAACCGGGTCCTGGCCAGAGAAAAAGCTAGAAAAGGTGTTGTGTGGACAAGTCTGATATTTTAAATGGACTCTGGACTAGTAACAGCTTTGTGTCAGGGGTAATTTTTATGATGACATGATGGTTATATGATAAATGTATTGGCTACAGGAAACAGCTTTTAAAATCTATAAGCACTGAGTCAACATGGGTGCAGAACGTTGAGGCGATGCTTTACGTACTGCAAGACAGAAAGGTCTAGACAGGGCTCATGTGGGTCTTGGGGTTCCTGTCCCCAGTTTTTGTATGAGCCTGGAAGCTTCAATCCCACATGTGTAAACGTGTGTGTATGTAAGAGGAAACTTATTTTCTGAAATCTCCTTTAAAAGTCTCTCTCAGAGCCTGGGTGGTTCTGAGTTTGAAATTAGACAGCAGTCTGATGATTAGTTAAAATTGTTCACCTCCAGGGTGAAAATGGGAAGATATTATTTCCCTTTTTTCTTTCTAGTCCCAGCTTTAAATCTTCTACCAGTCTCACCCTCCATCCTTTTGTTACTTCCTTCTTCCTCCCCCTCCCCCTTCCTTCCCTCCTTCCTTCCCACCCCCTCCCCCTTTCCTCCCCTTCTTCCTCCCCCCTCCCTCCCCCTTTCTTCTCTTCTTCCTTCCCACCCCCTCCCCCCTTCCTTCCCCTCTTCCCATAGTAAAACATTGCTAAGTCTAGAAGACGGACTCATGGCTATCTGCTGTATTATTACTTTTGTGTTTCTAAACATTTGGAATGTTTGACAGTTAAAAAAGAAAACACTTAAATAATACTCATGCATGTTCCCAAGAAGAAATAGCCTAAAGCCCACACCATATCTACTGGAGTCAAGTCTCAGATGGTGGAGCCATTAGTATGTTTGAAAAGCTCACAGAGATTCCCTTATGCACTTGCAGGTGAGATTTACTGGCCAGTATCTCTATCTCTGGTGCTAATTTCCCAGAGAGGTGATTCTGTTTGGCTCAGATTGGGTTGGGGGTGGGGAGTCTACCTGCTCAACTTCTCTGAGTTGACAGGGCCATGTGCTGCGTGACTGAGTAAGATAGTTGACTGAAGATGCCAGCAATCACATAAGGGAGAGGTGTCCACCAGGCCTGGTCATTTGTTTGGGTCAAAGGAAAGTAGAGATTTTATCCTACAGAGTTCGAACCAAATGCAAGCCCATTGCATGTCTATGTTCTCATGCACAGACAAAGCTGTGGGAATGAGAGAAATGAGAATTCCTTGATCAGATCCTGAACTTCCCTCACGGGAATGAATCTAGAGCGGCCCTAAACTCTTTCATCTCCCCAGATCCCATCATGGACCTTTCACTATGCACCACGAGCCTGTGACCAGGTTGAGAACAGAATGAGGTTCTGCCCCATGGAATCGAACAAGATGGGAACACAGAGAGAGTGAATAGACACTGAGAGGCTAGTTCTCTTTTTCTGTTAATTGGTATTCCAAAAAGACAGGTAGAGATGGTCCAGACTTGGATAGTTTGACTTAACAATGGCTCGGTGCTATGATGGTACAAAGGTTCAGCCATCATCCATTCTGCTTTTCACATTTACAGAGTGCTCATTAGATTGCATAAGATACACAACACTCTTATGAAATACACTTTACATTAGGTGACAGTGAGCAACTGTTGACTCATGTGATATTCTGAGCATGTCCAAGGTGATCTGGGATTATTCATGATGTTAGATGCATTAAAGATTTTGTTGACTTTGATATTTTCAACTTACAATGTGTATATTGGGATATAACCCCATCATAAGTCAAAAAGAAATAAAGAAGTCTAAAGTGAATGATACTATTCAAAATAACTATTCTCTGCAATTCAAAATCAAAACAAAGAACTCTCCCAGACACAAGAAATCTATAGATATACATCAAGTGAAGCCAAGTGGGACCAGGGACCGGGTCAAATGTAGTAGGGAAACACATTAGAACTAAAGACAGGCTTCTTGTGAGATAATATATTGGGATGATTGTGTAAAGTTGCACAAATTGGAGTCATGTGGAAAGAAAGAAACTCAGCTGAAGAATTGCTGCAGATTGGTCTGTAGGCATGTCTATGAAATTTTTTTGATTAATGATTGATATGGGGAAGGTCCAGTCTACTGTGGACAGTGCCATCCCAGAAAGATGTGGAACCAGAAATCTCAAGCACAATTTTAGGGGAGATGTCCTATATGCCCTGGTCATCTCTGTGATAATAACTCAGGGCTGTAGAAATCTGTAAACAAAAATATAGGTAACATTGCAACAAAAGCAACACTTAGGAAGCCTTCTTATTTTTATTAATGATTCTCTTTACCCAAACATGATAAGAACCCATTGTGTACCTCTGTATGCTGCTGTGGAAGAACAGGGAGGGTGGCCAAGGGCAGCAGAGGAGACATCTTCATCTGTACACTTTCATGTGCTTCTTCAGAGATGTGGGGCACATTTCCCCCCATGCCCTTCCTTTTCCCTTGTCTTAGTTATTTTTCTGTTGCTGTGATAAAGTAAGGCAATTTACAGAAGAGTTTATTTGGGCTAATGGTTCCAGACAGATAAGAGTCCATCGTGCAGGGAAACATCGCAGCGTCAGGACAGCAGCCAGAGCAGAGAGCAGACAGCTCACCACCTCAACAGAAAGCGTGAAGCAGAGAGAGCAAACTGGAAGTGAGACAAGGCTAGATAACCTCAATGCCAACGCCCAGTGACAGCTTTGCTCCAGCAAGTCTGCACACCTCAAACTCCCCAAATTGCCACCAACTGGGAACCAGGTGTTCAGGTACAGAGCTTATGGGGTGGAGTAGGGGGTGGGGGTGGGGCGGGGGTAGTCTTCATTCAAGCCGTCACACCTCTCAACAGAGATACCTAACTTTTGCTCCTGTGGTTACCTAGTAATGTTCTCTTCAGTCCTGACTGCAACACTCTAGGCTGGAGTGTGGTGGTGTCAGGGATGCTCTAGTGACAAGAAGAAATGAACCTGTAGCTGGTGGGGAAGCTCCTCGGTGACACTCCCTGGATGTGGTGAGCTCTCATCTGCATCTAAAGCTAAGTCCTGTTTGGCTTCTCTCAAGTCCAATCTTCCACTGTAGGGGGCTGGAACATATCAGTACTTTGCATATTTTTACTATGCCAAGGTTTGAGTTTCTTGTGATCCTATTTTTAGAGGGTTTTTGTTTGTTTTGTTTTATGTTTTAAGACAGGGTTTCTCTGTGTAACAGTTCTGGCTGTCCTGGAACTCACTTTGTAGACCAGGCTGGCCTCGAACTCCCTGAGATCTGCCTGCCTCTACCTCCCAGAAGGTTCTTAGTTTGTTGTTGTTATTTTCATCTCTTTCAACAAAGCTTAATGTTGTGGAATAATCTTGTTGTACACTGTGAAGATGTGTCTTTGCCAAGGTGCCCTCTTATTGGTTTAATAAAAAGCTAAACAGCCATTAGCTCGGCAGGAGGTGTAGGTGGGACAACCAGACACAGAGGACTCTGAGAAGAAGGATGGAGTCTCGAGGAGACACCAGGACTCAGAGGAAGCAGCATGGGCAGTACAGAAGAATGGCAATAAAGCCACGAGGCAGAAAGTAAATTAATAGAAATTGGTCAATTTAAATTATAAGAGCTAGTTAGAAACAAGCCTAAGCTATCAGCTGAGTTTTCATAATTAATAAGAAGTGTCCATGTGATTATTTTGAAGCTGGCTGGCAGGACAGAAAAAAGTCAGACTATAGCTTAAATCTGTCAGCATTTGACTATCCCCTGTGAATATGCAGCATTTGAAATTTCCAGTGTATAGGGGATGTTTAACTGCAAAGTTCAATAAATAAATTTTACTCTGCCACTCCACCTAGATCTGTGTAATTGTGTCAGACAAAATTGAGTGTGTATGAGTGCATGGTATCTGTTTGCCTGTAATCAGAGCTGCTCCTCCACACACTGAAAATGAGCTTTGACTCCTTATGGTGCAATAAATGAGAAATTAGAGGAGTCTGCTGTCTCAGAAATCAGCTTCTCATGCTTTTTTGTAAGAATGAAAATCCAGATTCAATAGGTATGAGGTGGCCTTTGGTTGAAGACAGGCAGCACATATCCATGCTCTGCTGTTGAGAAGCAGTGACCCCCAGTCACAGTAAGCACACTGAGCCTGCAGCTATTAACCACTAAACACCATCCTCTACCGATGAGAATCAAGGGTCTTTTTGTGGGAGACTGGGCAAGGAAAGAGAAACAAGCCTGGAACTTCACTTTGAAGCACAAAGTGAGGAAGTGGTAAAAGCATGATGAGAATACGCTGCAAGAGCCTGTTCAGGTTGCCAGAACCAACAGCACAGATGAGGCTTCAACATCGGAAATGAAAATGAACTTTCACAATTTGGGAAGCTAGATATCTGAGTCCATGGGTCGGCAAGGCTGGTTCTCCGCTTGGCTTGTAGAGAGCCAATTATCTTATGCGTGTATGTTTGGTCCTTTTCTCCATTTAAATGTAGAGGGGAAGGAAGAGGGAGGGAGGGAGGGAGAGAGAGAGAGAGAGAGAGAGAGAGAGAGAGAGAGAGAGAGAGAGAGAGAGA
>CABHPR010143629.1:0-39660 GCA_902168415.1 Peromyscus melanophrys | reverse complement strand
AGAGAGAGAGAGAGAGAGAGAGAGAGAGAGAGAGAGAGAGAGAGAGAAGAGTGGTTGGTGGCTGAGAAATAATGCCCAAGGTATATAACACATATCCACACGGCACATACATGCACACCCAGAAACATATGCATATGGCCACCTACACACTAAGAATACCAGTTCTAGTGGATTAGGGCTTTACCCTTAGACCTCATGTAGCCGTAAGTACATCCTTAAAGGCCCTGTCTCGAAATGCAGTCAGACCGAAGTTCAGGCTTCAGATTGTGAATGAGGGTGTTGAGGACACAACTCAGTCCATGATACATGTGAAAGGTCCATAGGAGCTGGCCCGAAGGGCATCAACTGACCATATAATGATAACAACAGAGAATATAAAGTCTATAAAATCTGAATCTGTGTGTCCATTCTGATGCGGCTAAACTGAGTGAATACATTAAAAACTAGGGCAGATGGAGAAGTCCTCTTTGGAATTGAAAGCTGGCTAGCCACTACATCTGGGATGATGGACTTTGACATCTGCAGCTATCACATGGTGATCATTTCAGTGACACCAGAGGCACACATTGACAGTAAATGATGAAAGCCATGGCTAAGTTTTCATGAGGAATAAAATACTTGCCCCACCTCAAAGCATCTTCCCAAATCAGAAGTACCTTACAAAAGAGAAACAATAAAACATGGAGAAACCACTCTAAACACTCTAGCAGAACTAGCCAGAATCCTAGTATTTCAGAACACAGCAAGAGCTCATGGTTAAGGCCAGCACAGGCTATGTGGCAAGACCCTGTCTCAAAAACAAAGTGCCATCAATATGCCTCTCCTAATATGACACAATGAGGAGAGAAATACATTTCTGAAATATTCCTGGAAAAATCCACATAACCAGAATCTCATCATGAGAAACCATCAGACAAACCCAACTGGGGTAAATTCTATGAATTATCTAAGTATTCCGGTACCTGATACACAACACAGCATGTGCTTAGAAGTCCTAGTCCTTACTCTCAAACATGGAAGTTCATATAACTTTGAATTTTAGAGGAGTCACTCAACCTTCTAATTGCCATGTGGCCCCTCAAGTCCTTCATCTCACCTACACAGTGGTTTGAGGATAGTCACAGTGCATCAAAAAGCGTGGTCCATGGGGACTTTAGAGAAAAGTTATCATTGCTTATCATAGGATTGGTGATAGTACATGTACAATTACCACTGCATTTAGTACTGGTTATAATGCTTTAGATTGAAATGTGTCCCAAAGGTTCTTATGCTAAAATTTTGGGCCTCTCTCCACCTGTGGTGCTATTGTGAGATTGGTAGAACAATGTTATGGAGGTGGGGGCCTGGTAGGAGGGAGGAAGTTGGGTCATTGGGAATCTTCTCTCTTCCTCTTTCTTTCTTCCTTTCTTTCTTCCTTCCTTCCTTTCTTTCTTTCTTTCTTTCTTTCTTTCTTTCTTTCTTTCTTTCTTTCTTTCTTTCTTTCTTTCTTTCTTATTATTTGTTTACTTTATTTTAAGCAAGAGTTTATTTGGGCCTACAGTTCCAGAGGGAAAGTTCATAATGACTGAAAAGACTTGACAGTAGGCACCCAGAGCAGGAAGTTGAAAGGTTAGATTTTTTTCAACCATGTAGCACTGGCTGGCCTGGAACTTGCTATGTAGATCAGGCTCTAGCATTGAATGCATAGAGATTTATCTTCCCTTGAGTGTTAGAATTAAAGACATCACTACCATACCTGGCTTTCTCTAGTCATCATGATGCTTGGTGATGCAAACAGGCCTTTCCCAATGTGTGATTCCCACCATGATGTTTGCCTCACTGGCCACAAACAAGATAACCAAGTGACCACAGACTGAAAGCTCTGGAGCCAAGAGCCAAGAAGTTTATCCTCTTTTTCCTTTTTTCTTATCTTTTAGAGATAAGATCTCTTTGTAGTCCAGGGTATCTTCAAACTCACAATCCTCCTGCCTCCACCTCCCAAGGGCTGGGATTTTCCTCCTCTCCAGTGCCTATCTTGGGTATTTGTTCCTGCTAGGAGAGGCAGGCTGACAAGCTGATTAAAGTGAGAGCCAGTTGACAGCAAGTCAAATAATCGAAATGCTTGTGGGAGTGAGAGCTAGTAGGAGAGAGACTCTGAGTGGCCCTAAAGCGAACATTCATTTCATTACCTCATAGCATGTAAGGGGGGGTGCCCGTGTGCCTGCACATGTGCCTGTGCGTGTGCCTGCCTGTGCATGTTCGTATGGAAGTCCAGAGGTTGCCATAAGGAGCCTTCTTCTATCATGCTCCACCTTCTTGTTGGAGGCAGTATCTCTCATTGAACCTGGAGCTTGCTGTTTTGGAGGCAGATTGTCGAGCAAGTCCTGGGACTCACCTATATCTGCATCCCAGCACGGATGTTACAAAGGAGAGCCACGGTGTCCAGCTTTTACATAGATTCCTGGGATTTGAACTCTGGCCCCTGTGCTTGCACAGGAGTGCTTTCCCTTCTGCGCTCTCTCCCTGGCCTCTGTCTCAGGGTTCCACCGGCTCAGTCCTCTTGCATTTTCCCTTCTGCTCTTTAGAGGCCACCAGTCTCCCATTTTTCGGGCTGATCTTTAAAAAGTGTGCCTCAGGGACGGCACCTGCCCTCCCTCCTTGGCTGCAGCCACTTCAGCTTCCTGTAAAATATGAGGTTTTCCCCTCACCATATTTACTATGCACAGATGCAGAAGGAGAATTACTCACGTTCTGCAATAAAAATAAGCTCGGCTTTGCCAGCACCTGCTTTCTGCTGTTTAATAATGCCGGGCTCCCTTCCTCTACGTGCCTCTGTTTACTCTTCCACAAATTATTTTTGTTCTCAGTTGACAAAGATAAATGGTGGGATTAATATATATTGAAGCAGTCCCTGTGAACAGAGTGCCAGCCCAGGAAAGGGTGGGTATTATTTCCCTCAGGTAAGGCGGCATAGAGAACTGGATTAAGAGTCATTTGCTGTGGGGCTTTACATGATCACAGTCCATTAGTGATACACCGTTTATGAAAATTGCTTTTTCTTAAATAAAAATTAGAATGACTTTCATTAACTTGTCAGGACTGAGCCAAGCCAACTGCAACCCCCACACCCTACCCCCAAGGGAAGAGAAAATATCAATGGCGGGGTTTAGTTGTTTTGTTTTTTAGTTTAACCCAATCATCTCCAAACTATTGAACGGAAACGTGGGGGTGGGGTAAGGAATGCTATTCCTTAAGATTCTAGGATGCTGACCTGCAGTTAAAGCTGAAACTGTCAAAGGAATGGGAGGAAGAAAGCGTGCAAAGTGAACCCAGCAGGAAACTCTTGGCTGCGCTTTAACTTATGCAAATCTCTCTAATGTAAGTAAAGACCTGGCAAAATGTGGAGTGAGTGGGTGCTCTCAGAGCTGTGGCATTTTTGCTTTCATTTTACAGCGTGTTCTTGAATAACAAAAGCAGAATTTTCAGCTAAGCAATTCAAAGTTGACCTAAGCCTAAGCTTCCCCTGAGCACAGGATGGGTGGAATACACAGTGGATACTTACCTATGTGCTTGGATTGTCCTGTGATGGGACATTTTTCTTTGCTAGGACAGTATTTGTTTGTTGCTGTGTTTTAAATAGTTGTTAAGGCTACTTAACATTTGACCTTTTTGTTTTACTTTGTCTGAAACAGTTATAGAGCTCAGTTTGGCCTCAAATCTTTATACACTTGAGGATGACCTTGAACTTCAGATCTTCCTGCCTCCACCCCGGAAATACTGGGATTACAGATTTATGGCACCACATCTGGTTTATGTGGTGCTGGGGACTGAACCCAGGGCTTCCTGCAGACAGGGCAAACACTGTACTAGCTGAGCTAAGCAAGTCCCCAGCCCTAGACTCCTTAACTATGGTGATATTTTATTTGTACTGAAATGTGATTTCATTTGTATGTTAATAAATAAAGTTGCCTGGGGGTCAGAGCTAATAGCAAGCCATAGCAGAAGCTGGGCGGTGGTGGTGCACGCCTTTAATCCCAGCACTTGGGAGGCAGAGCTAGACAGATCTCTATGTGTTCAAGGATACAGCCAGCATGGAGACACACGCCTTTAATCTCAATACCAACCATAGAAGACCTGGAGGTCTGTATATATGGGCAGTGACGAGGAGGTCATGTGGTTGGGTTACATGAGAAGGCAGAACAGAAAGTCTATATAAAGACAGATACACAGGAAGTAGAGCACTTGCTGAGGAGGACAGCAGCGGCAGTGAAGGGTAAGGTTTTTAGCTCTTAGCTATTGCTCTGACCTCTTGGGCTTTTAACTCGGCAATCAGCTCTGTGTTTCTTATTTAACAAGATGGTTACATCTACACTTAACAGTTGGATAACATCTTTTAAATGCATTAAATGCTAATAAAAAAGATGTCAGAAGTGCTAATTATTGATGATCATATCTGAGATTTAAGTCTTTCCTGTTCCTGCTTTGGTATGTAGCTCAAATAACTGTTACATTAGATTTTCAAGCTTCTTATGTTGGAGGGGGTTACTAACAGTCTAGCATCTCCAAAATGAAGCAACAAGAACTCAGAGGGTCTGGGGCAAATAGCTTAGTCAGTGGATCTATGTTCAGCAGACCAGTTTAGTACTCCATTTACACAACATCTAAGGCTAGATTGGAACAAATGACAATTTGTTTAGCTCAGAAATATTTCATTCTCTTGTACCAGTCTTTCAAATACAAAAAAAAAAAAAAGAAAGAAAGAAAAGAAAGAAAGAAAGATAGGACCTACAGATTCAAACATTTGGAGAGGGCTGCTGAGCACTGGAGCAATACCGTATTAGGATAACACAATATGTAAATGTATTTATTTGTGGTAATTACCTCTTTTATGTGCTTGTGTATCTTGGGATCCAGTGTGACATTGCCTAGCCTCTACCCTTTCTTTCTTCTACCCCCTTTAGCCTTTAGCAGGGGTTCATGATTTGAATGTTGTTGAACTAACTCCCAAAGGTCAGCACTTGACAGCTCAAGGCGAAGAGTCTTTCTTGAAAGATATTTGGTCTTGTGGGTTGCTTCGGGGAGATTTAGGCTCATAGTGTTGGTCTGTATCTCTTCAACAGCACAAGACCCCCTGCCCAGTGAAGGTGACAGGGCTCATCAGAGGTGAAGTATAGAAAGAGATGGGCATCCTTTGAACTGCTGGATCCCTCTGTGTCTGACTTTCCCATTTATGTGACCTAACAGATAGTACTTTCTGCTTGCACAAATTTCAACTGAGTTTCTCTCCCTTCCAGTGGAAAAAGTCTTAGTGCATAATCTGGCAATCATTTATTAAGACTCCACTCAGTGGGGCTGAAGAGATGGCTTAGCAGTTAAGAGTGCTTACGTTCTTACAGAGGACCTAGGTTCTGTTCCTAGAACCCATATGGGAGCTAACAGCCATATCTAACTCCAGTTTCAAGAGGTCCAATGCCTCCTTCTGCCTATGCAGATACCAAGTATGCATATAGTGGACATCCATACATTCAGGCAAAGACTTATCCATGTAAAATAAAACTAAGTTGGCATTTATTTAAAAAAAAAAAAACCTACTTGTGTCAGGAAGTTTTAGGTGTCTTATTATCGGCATTGTCTAATTTACATTTCCTTAAAGGTAGATTTCTCAGACTGTTAACAGTCTTTGGAGACTAGGAATTTGTTCCCTCCATTTTTCACAGAGGGGGAAACTGAATCAAGTTGGAGAACTTGCTCAGCATCTTACAGCTACCAAATGATCGGGTTCAGACTTGAGTTTGGAAGCCAGGATATTACTTAAGCAAACACATGTATAAAACACAGTGCTTTTGAACCAAGTGCAGTGGTGAAGACCTCTAATTCGAACACTTGGAGGCTGAGGCAAGAGGACCGTGAATTGCAGGCCAGCCTGGGCTACAAAACAAACTGGTGTCTACTCTAAATGCTATTAAGGAGCTCGCAGCTTTGTAGAGCGATAAATTTGTATGCAGCACCCAAGGAACTATAGAGATCTCAAGACTGTTGTGTGGTAGGGAATGTGAAGGGAGATATCATCAAAATCTCAGCAGCAGGTCTCTAACCAGCCATGAAAGCACGGGGCAAGTGAGAAAGGAGATGCACAGAGGAGAGGAGGGGAGGGTAGTGGCGTGCTTATAGTTCTGAAATGTCACTCACGGAGCCATGTGTTTGAGTACTTGGTCCCAGGGGGTGCTCTTTTGTGAGACTGTGGAATCTTCAGGAGGTGAGGTCAGCTGGCAAATACACACAAGAAGGGGCTGGCCTTTGAGTGGCAGCTCATCCCCCATTTCAACCTATCTCTCTCTGCTTCCTGTTTTCCCCCTGCAGTGTGACCAGCTGCAAGATCCTGGCACAGTGGACGAAGCCACATCAGATACCAGGCCTTCCCTGCGGTGACGGACTGTCTCCTCTGAACTGTGAGCTAAAGTAAACCTGTCTTCCCTTAAGTAACCCTGACATGTGTTTGGTTACAACAGTGGGAAAAGCGGTGAATAGAGCTGGGGGTGTCAGGGTGGTATTCTAGAAGACACTAGGCAGCCTTTAAAAGCCACACTTCAGTGGCTCAGCATCCCTGGCCCCTTGCATAGCTAGATGGGGCATGTTCCAAGAGCCAGGAACTGAATTTCTGGTTCCTCACACATGGATCTGGATAAACAAAACTCCCCACTGCCTCATTTCCTCTCTTCTACTTTTCCCTCTCTTCTGTACCCTTTGCCTGTCCTTTCCATATGTTTCCTCTCTGACTCCCTCCTTTCCTTATGCTTTGGCCCCTCTCCTCCCTGTCTCCTGTCTCTTAGGGTTGGCAGCTTTGGGCAAGTAGAAAGGACACTGGAGTTTTAGAATCAAGACAACTGGTTCCCAGTCCAGTCTCTACTTACGACTGAGAGATCAGATGTTTGGTCTCTTCTAGCCTCCCTTTCCTTGTCCCTAAATTGAGAATTCTTTCTTCAGAGGTATGTCAGTGAGCGCTGAAGCCATTACCCATATCAGCTCTTTGCCTGTGTAGTTCACTTTCTGATTCTTCTCCAGGGTGGAAATCTCTGAGCACAGCCGTCACATAGCCACACCATGAGGCTCATCTGGGCCTTCCTGCTGACTTGGGAATCAAGATTATAATTCCTTTTGGGGGTCACAAGTCTTCACTCCTCTCTTCCTGAGATGCTCATGCGGGTTTGGGACCTGAGGTGCTATGGCAGGTCAGCAGTTCTGTCAGCTTCTGAGACCGCAGACCCTCAGACTTCTCCTGGCTTCCTTACTCAGAACCCATGCTCACTGCACCTGGAAGATAGCTCTGCGTGTGAAAAGACAAGGGTCGAGGTTTCTTCAGGAATTGGGTCCCACATATCCACAGCTCAGTCAGCTGTTCTTTCCCATATAATCTTATCCACCTTTCAGTTTACTGCAACCCCTCCCCTCCCCCCAGAAAGCCTTCTATGACCCCATCTTAGGTCAGGTCTCTCAGTTATCTGTCTGTCCCTGCAGCATCTTGGACATCTCTTGATAATATCTGGCAGAGTGGTAATAAATAACTGGAATATATTTGTAACTAATATAGGAGAGTCTTACTGTTAGAATTCTTCTCTATTATAGATTATCAATAAATATTTAATGAGATAATGCTGAATACATATATAAATGAACATGTGAAGGGGCAGTATGAGTATATATCTAACTTGTAAGGCTGAGTAAACTCTTCACTTCTCCCCCTACATCACAGTTCAGGGGGCATGGAGTCTCTGTAACTGTATATTGTAAATCATGCTTGCATGATGCTATGTAACACCCAATGTAGGCACTGCCTAGCCAAGCTTACAGATATTTCACACTCTGCTTATAAGCTGGTAAATTCATGCAGCTTGCCCCTAGCTGGGGATCTCTCCAACATGGCTGCAATAAGTGTGTTAACACACCTAGGGGACAATGTGAGTAGGGACAATGTGAGCTCACTAGGTGTGATTCAGAGGTGGAAGATAGGAAGACCAGGCTTGTCTAAGGCCCTCAGCAACTGCTATGTTCATCCCTGGGAATTCACTCTGGTGGGAACCAGGAACAAGGTCTCCATGAAGTGCACTGCATCAGTGTTGTGTTGGTACCAATCAATGCTTAGATCTTTTTTTAATGCTTAGATCTTAAAATCATGATCCATCTTATATCATCTCCAATGTTAATGATATTGAACTGTCAGTTTGCCATTATTATTTGGGAGTCTATGAAAGTAAGACTTATATGTGCCCTTGAAAGGGCATTATTATTTGGGATTCTATGAAGAAATATTATATGTGCCCTTGATGCTCCATGCTTCTCTGTAAGCTTTGGGTACAATTCTATCAAATTTCTGACTTACCCCTGGATCAGCAGGCTTGTGTGGTAGAAAAGGAAGTTAATGAGCTGGAGCCCTGACTTTCATTCCTGCCTCAGCACGTATGACCATTTGACCTTCCACTTCCTGGGCATCCATCTTTTCATATGGAAGATGAGAGAGTAGCCCTGAAGTCTGAAGTCCCAGTGAGTCATGGGGAACACCTTTGTGTGAATTGCACTGCAGACCCAAGAATCTGCCCATCAGATGAGAGGCCATAAGACCCACAGGACCCAGCTACACCAGGTATGAGCTAAAGGCCTCCTCATCTAAGAGCTCAAGAAGTACAGGAAGAAGGAACCTCTGAGTGCACATGGTAGATGTGCTTGACTTAGATGGAGCTCTAACTTGTAGGCAAGATGTCAGCAGATAGAAACAGCTAAAAGGCCACGGCAGGTGTGTGAGGATGGGAAGTCTGAGGTAGAATTAGGAGTGAGTGCCTTGTTTTTCTGGAGTAGAGTGTGTCAAGAACTCAGAGACTAACAGGAAAGGTGAATGGATCTAGAACAAAGGTTCTCAACCTGTGGGTCACAACTCCCTTGGCAAACCTCTATCTCTAAAAATATTCACATTACAATTCATAAGAGTAGTAAAACTGCAGTTATGAAGTAACAACAAAAATAATTTTATGGTTGCGGGTTACTGCACATGAGGAACTTTATTAAAAGGTCATAGCATTAGGAAAGTTGAGAACCACTGATCTAGAAGGTCAACTTAATGGATACAATGACTCTCTAAGAAAATGGAGGAGTAGCCTCTCAGCTCATCCAGGTCTTCTATGGACTCATCTCTCTCTCATCTCCTTAAATCACTCAGTCTCAAAAATAGTTTTTACATAAGGGTAATCCAATTTTATTTTTAATTTTCAGGCTGCAAGGAATTTAAGTTTCCTAGGTCTGGCTGGAAGCCAGTCGACCTGGGTGAAATTTCAGGTCATACTCAGCTAGGAGCTTGAGAGGTTTGGGAATAACATGAGAATCAGAGTCAGCTTTGTCCATGAGGATGGCTTCAACCCATCTGCAACAATTTGGTGCATGGTTGAGTAAGTAGAATTGACACTGATTTGCTTAGTTGGTTGCTACACTGACTGTTAGCTCCCAGGGGATAAGAAAATTTCTTTTCACATGAAATCCCCACAGCCAGACCAGAGCAGATCATCTGACCACATTCCACACATTCTGGTTATTCTTTGAGCTCCTGTGTAGGAATATCTACTGAGGTGAGATCAGCCTTTGTGATGGGTGATGGGAAACTTGTGCCCCTCAGACAAGGTGCTGGTTCAAGGGAAGAAACATTTGTCAATCCTTGTCAAATGATTCACTTACATTGGCTGCATTTTGCTGTTTGTGAATGATACCTGAATGGGACTCCTTTAAAACATGAATACACTTATTTTTTGCCAGTCAGTAGGGAGGGAGTCAGTCCTCACTAAAGTTCGAGAAATCTTCAAAGTTAGATGAAGTGGTAAAAGGAGGTTGGCATTTTCATATGACTGAAGTCTGTCTAAAAACCAAGAGGCATCTATAATCAGTGTTGCTAGGTCAGGTCCTCTTCAACATTTTCTGCTCAAAGCTTCTCTTTATCTGAAATTTTTTTACAGAACTCTGAACATAGAAGTCTATAAAATGGGTATACAAATCGAATATTTGCTGATCCTAAATCATGAAGGATTTTATTTTAAAAAGGATTTTGATGTTAACAATTTCTTAAAACGAAAGTAAATCTGCACAATAATGAAATAGGAGTGCTTGCTTTTTTTGGTTTTGTTTGTTTAGTTAGTTGGGTTTTGGGGTTTTACTGCTTGCTTATTTTTCCACGAAGATCTAAAACCCAACTCAATGTTTAATACCATAAGAGTTAGAACATCTTCAATATTTTTCAAAATCGATTGATAGTTTTATTTTATAATCTTAATATTGGAAGCATGAGTGTACATAAACACAGAGTAGAAAGCTGCAGAAACATGTTTAGAGCCATTTCAGAAATCATTGGAAGTTTTATTCTAAACTCAAAGCAAAATGTATTAATGATGTGAATCAGCAACTTAACCAGCAGTGTTAAAAATGAAACATTCTAACACTTCAAAGCTAAACTAACTTGATACTTGAATGTTGAGGCATGCTGGAAAGTGTTAAAAGCTTTTGTTTTCCATCACTACACCACCTCCTTTCTACAGGAGCAGAGATCTGTGTATATAGCGCTAAACTTCTGCAGTTCCTAATGTATATTAGTCCAAGTCTCTCCCAAGTGTCTCAGACAGCTTGCATTGATGTTGAGTGGCATGGTGTGTATTCATAATCAAGGCTGCGCTGAAGCTCGGCTGCATATCGTTAACAAGGGATGCCGCACACACCTCAGATACCTTATGTGTTTTATTTTATTTTAAATTAAGTTTTGGTCATTGAACTTTCAGAAACTTTCTGTGGCTGCCATTTTTTCCCCACAAACCCTCATTTGAGGTCCAGGAGACTGAGCTCTGGGGTTATAAATGGCCACACCTCATCTTTGTCTAGTGTGAGGACAGACTATTTAGAAAACAATAGAGCTTCCATGTTCACAATACAATCAAGTCACAAACCTTACATGCCAATGTGTGCCAAGAACCACAACACAGGGCAGAGATCAAAATCAAACCAGAAGGGTTTAGATATTTTTAAATGGCTACATTTTACATTTTAAAGTACTTATATAATATTCTAGAATTTTCTTGTAGTTCACATACCTAAAATGTTTACTCTTTTTTTTCCAACTCCCAATTTAAAGCAAACTTGTATTTTCTTCCAAAAAGCTCACAAAACACACACTGACATCTCCTGCCATTGCTCAGAAGAGCAAATTACGCAGGACAGAGGGAGTGGTGTGTTTAGCTTAGCTTCATGTGCAAAGGTTGTTCTATTTCAAGTAAAGACTGCCCAAGAAGTAGACATGACAAATGACGTGAGCAGCCGGATGATCCACCTAGAACATAGCTGAGGGGCTGGAGAGGTGATTCAATGGTGAGAAGCACTTACTGCTTTTCCAGAGGACCCAGG
Source organism: Peromyscus melanophrys (assembly GCA_902168415.1). Lineage (NCBI taxonomy): Eukaryota > Metazoa > Chordata > Mammalia > Rodentia > Cricetidae > Peromyscus > Peromyscus melanophrys. Next base: position 28,257 of record CABHPR010143629.1, on the reverse strand, counting down.
CTCCATTCCTAGCACCCACTTGGCAGTTCATCACCATCTATAGCTCCAGTGCTAGGGGATCTAGTGCTCTTGCCTGGCCTTTCTGAGAATCAGGCATGCAGGTGGTGCACAATCATACATGCAGGCAAAACACCCATGCACATAAAATAAAGAAATAAAAATTAAAAGATCAATGGAAGAAGAAAAAAGGAAGAAGAAAAAGAGGAAGAGGAAAAGGAGGAAGAGAGAGACGGAGGAGAAGAAGAAGGAGAAAGAGAAGGAGGAAGAAGAGGAGGAGGTCAATTTGGAGTGTGAGACTGTCATATATATGGTCTTACAAGTATCGTGGCTGAAAATGCCTGTTTTAAAGCTCATTTTTACCCAACAGCATTGATAATGACTCTTTAATATCTTTCTTTCAGTGCAAAATCAGTATTGAAACTTTTTTTGCATCTTTGTATGGTGCATAGCTCCATGGGCTTCCTCAATTCAGACTAACTCCTTCCTAAGTCTATCAGTTATGCAGTAGACATACCTACAACTGTCCACCTGAGGGCACCAGAGAGCATTTTGAGAAAAGGCAAAAAAAAAAAAAATCAACTGCCAATTCCAGGCAAGTACAATAAATGCCTGTGTTGCTGGACCAAATTTGCAATTATATTCTGGAAAAAAAAAAGAGTTTTTAGATGAAAAGAAATTTTAAGTAAAATTTTTCTAGACCAAGAATGTAGGGTTGAGACTTAAATGTTATCCCCCCATCCTGTAAGGAAATCTTCTGAACTCTCAGACCCCCAACTAACTTGATGAATCAACAGGGAGTCTGGGAATCATGGAGTCACTGTCTCGGACCAGAATGCCCCTATAGTGCACTGCACCACCTGCAGGCAGGGCTGTGGATGTCTGATCTCAAGTCAGAAAACACTGCGTGTGATCTTGATTTCACCAGGAAGTAACATGTGATAGGTAACTTTTTGGTAAATAAATTATTTATAACATCTTTGTGGGATATAATACATTGAGAAATGGTGGGCCCCCTTCAACCCTTCCAGATCTTTCTACAGACATTTACTTGCTCATCTCATTTTTGCTTTATAAAATACATGTGAGAGAGTATCCCATGTAAAAGAATTGCTCTTGCTTAAATAACCAGCACCATAGTGCCTGGCCCAGTTGCTGCTCCTGTCCATCTTTCACAGCGTTGAACTGGCATCTTTTAAGCACCTGTCAGCCCTCCTTTCAACTGAACAGTCTTTCTGAAGCACATGAAGCATAACCCGGTGATGTCAGCAGATGTATCCAGGCTGCTTTGAGCTGTCACTCGTCCAGCCCCTGAATTGGTGCAAACCTTCCCCCATGCACCTGGCTCTGAAATTACCCAAGAGCTAAGGTGGAGCCCTCTCCTTGAGGCCCCGTGCCTGTCTCTGAAATGAAAACAGCATGCATTATCCCCTGTCATGGTCTCCTGTTTCTCCTCCCTAGTTTGAACAAATGTTACCAGTTTCAGAGCTTTTGGAATTATTACCAAATAATAATTTCAGCAGCCCTCTGGGTTTGGAAAACAATACTGAGGGAAACAGCTCTTGAGCCCCTTTAATCCAAGATAATTGCTCTGGGACTTCGTGGGGGGTCTGGAATTCTCCTGCTGGCTTTGCTGAGTGGGTCTCCTGGAAAGGGGCTGGGGACATTTTCGGTCTCTACTGACAAACGTTTTTTAGCAGAGCTTCCATTTACAAAGGTCCCTTTTCCTTCTGGCAGCTCCCCTGAGGTGCAGGTACGTCTGTTGGGGTGTCAGGGTGGTCATCTATATGCCCATTTGCTTCCTTCCTTCCTTCTCTCCTCCCTTTCTTCTTCTCTTTCCTTCCTCCCTCCATTTTCTCCCTTTCTCTTTTGTCTCATGCTTCTTCTCTGTGCTTCATCATAGTGAGTGTTTTTTTTTTTTTTTTCAATTTCAGGGATCTTCTTTATTTTCATTTATGTGCATTGGTGTTTTGCTATGGGTGTCGGGTCCCCTGAAACTGGAATTACAGACAGTTGTGTGCTGCCATGAGAGTACTGGGAATTGAACCCAGATCCTCTGGAAGAACCATCAGTGCTCTCAACCACAGATCCATCTCTCCAAGTGACGTTTTTTTTTTTTAATCTTATTTTCTTTTAATTTAATGAGGCTGGAAAGATGGCTCAGCAGTTAAGAGTACTGGCTGCTCTTCCAGAGGATCCAGGCTCTATTCTGAGGTCTTACATATTGGTTCACAACCATCTGTAACTCCAGTTTCAGGAGATCCAGCTCCCTCTTCTGACCTCCAAAGGTACCAGGGACACACTTGGTGCATAGACATCAATCCAGGTAATGCATCTACACATATAAAATAATAAAATAATTTTAACAGCCTCTGGTGACCCCTGGCTTTCTTGTGCTTAGAGGTTTCAGACCAGCTTGTGTGGCAAAGCATATTCCTGGGGTGATCTCCACACTCATCATCAGGGTTATGCTGTTCTTGATGGGACTATTTGCTCTGATTTGAGTGCTATTTATTTACCAAAGGCATGGAGGAAAAACTTACCTGAGAAGTAATGGGACCTTTGGGTGGGGCCTAGTAGGAAGTCTTTAAATCACTGGGAACTGCCCTTGAAGGGCTTTCCTGGTTAATGACATCAGTGATTTATTCGACCAGGCACCACACCATGATGTTACAGTCCCTTAGAAGTCCAAAGCACAGTTCCTCCCCATCCCTGTCTTTGACTAGAACTTCCGCTCTGTGAGATGAAGTCAACCTTTGGTCTTCTTTAGTGAATTGTCTCGGGTGCTTCAGTACAGTGACAGGACATCAACACATTGTTGTACCTTGGGCAACATCCTCAAGTGCTCCGCCGGTTTTATCTGAATTTCTTAGCTTGAAACTTGGAGGTTGGTTCCTAGAAGTCACACTAAACTTTGTCCTCAGAAACTCATAATCGGAAATGCTGGGGGCCTGGTTTGTTGTCCATAAACTGTGCTTTTAGGAATAGGAATGTGGGGAGCTGAATTTGAAGTTATAGTGCCTGAGGTGGAGAAGGCAGCCTCTCCTGTTGTCAAGGAGAAAAGTCTGCTGTGTCATAGCCCTCATCCTCCTGCATCTGGATCGTTCCACCCTTTGAGGCAGCTTCTCACACTACTTCTTTTCAGGCTGGGACTGCTGCCAAGGACTCTGCCGGCCAAGTCAGAGACTTTCACCCTGCTGGCCTTGCTTCCCTGGGGACATTTTAGATTCCTGTCTTTTCTTTCTTTTTCACACCCTGTGGGATCCCACCAGTTGCCCGCCCTGGGCCCTCTGAAGGTTCCAGCAGCCTACTTGTCACCAGGCTAGCTATAAGTTCCCCAGAAAATAGATTTGGATCTGGAGGATAGTAAAATCTCAGAAACAATTAGAACTTCAGGAGGTGACCAGAGACTGCTTCTCTTTTGCAGACAGGCCCACTTCAGAGGGCAATTTGAGGGTAATAACTGCCCTGAGAGTGTGACCTTGTTATTTAATCCTGATAGAGTGGATGAAATGTGAGGACTTGCTGATCTCCACCTCACAGCAAAACTTAAGCTCAGAGAGGTTGGGCATCTTCCCCAGGTCACAGAGCTGTGGGCCTCAGGGCTGAGCTTCACAGGAACATTCCTTTGAGGTCTATCAGATGTTGGATAAATGACACCATTTTGCAAGGAAGGTCTACAAGGACAAGGGAGTGCTGCTTGCCAGTGTTTGCTGTGTTAGAAATGTCAAGGGAAGCTGCCATTCCGTTGAACTAAGTATATCACACTCACTGCAGCAAGAGGGCCAGCAGCGGAAGGGATACCCACCGGGAAGAGTATTTGCTGGGTCTTGGTGGGAATGGCTCCTAGGGCTGTTGGCACTGGGCACAGCTTCTGACCTTGTCAGTTGTGGGTCAACACAGAAGGTGAGAGATGGGAGGTGAGCGTCACTCAATTTTGTTTATTCTCTAGTAACAGAATGTTCTAGAAAAATGGGTTTTGCTTTTTCTCAATATTGTTCCAGTCCTTAAACACTGAGGACAGGAAGGCGACCCCAAACAGGCCAGGCTTCTGCTCCCAGGAGCTTTGTTGTCTGCGAGAAACACAGTAATCTCACTGGACAACTGAGAATACAGATCAGAGGTTTTAATAATATTATTGCCAAAGTTGGTGAAAGCTGGGCCTGGGACTTGCATTCAAATGCTGTATCTCAGGAACATTGGTGCTCAACCAGGGCTGTCCACTGATTTCTGTTCTGTTCTCCCAGTTACAATTGGAGACTAAGACATCCAGAACAGAGCCAGCAGAGAGAAGAAAATGTTCCTTCAGGGTCTACAAGAGATATATATCCACACCCCCATAATCACTGCAGCATTTTCCACAACACCCAAGACATGGAAAGAGCCTACATTCCACCCATGGGTGAATTTACAGAAAGAATAAACATGGCATATGAAAATAAGGGAATGTTATATTTAGTCTTTAAAACTGAAGGAACGGTTACCAATTGATGTTGTGAACAGGCCCAAAGGACATTGTGTTAAGTGAAACAAATTAAGCACAGAAAGATAAGGAATGGATCTCACTTAATGTGAAATCTACAAAAGTCAAACTGTAAAAGTACAGAGTAGAATTGGTTGACAAGGGCTTTGGGAAGGTAGAAATACAGAGGTATTGGACAAAGGGTGAATCATGTCCATTAGGCCAGTTAAGTTCGTTCCAGGCGTCTAAGGGACAGTGGTGACTCTGGTACTCTTAAAGCTTTCTAAAGGGCACCTCTTGCTCTGATCACTCTACAGCACATGAAGTTATTCAAGGAGGAATCTTGGGGAGGTCTCTTTATTACATGCATGTAACTTTATACATGGTAAACATGCGGCAGTAAAGTGAATTTTAAGAAATAAAAGAAAGCTGGTGATCTAGCTCTGTTGTATGATGCTTGAACATTGCGCATGAGGCCCTGGGTTCAATCTCCATCACCAAAAACTGAAATAAGACAAACAAATAAACAAAAACACGAAGGAAAATATCACTTGTGGGAATTCACTGATAGGAGGATGACAGAAACCACTATATCAGTGTCCTGAGAATTCCTCTATTAGTCTGCATGGACCTCAGCTGTATCAGAGTGTCCTGAAAATGCCTGAATTAGTCTGCAAGGACCACAGAGCACTGAATTGAAGTCTTTGAGATTCTGCTGGGGAGGAAGTAAGTGGGGGTGGTAACACGAAAGGCACTGATTTCTGGAGTCAAAGCTCATTGCCCATCCTTTGTTTAACCTCTCCGCACAGACCTGAATGGTGCTGGCCTCTACCTTGCATCAATAACCAAAAGTGAGGAACAACAACACAGTAGGAACAGATGCGTTGAGGAATTAAGGAAAACCCCAGAATATGTAGGGGATCTAACCTTAAGAAAGGCCTCTGGCCTATTCCTATCATGGACACATCTGCACACTAAAATGGTGTGGGGGGTTAGCTGGTTTTTTCGTTGTGGTTTTTTTGTTTTTTGTGTTTGTTTGTTTGTTACTCAGTTGTGTCATATTTTGGCCTCAACTTATTTCCCTGACCCCTTACATTTTTTTTTTAAGTCTCCTAAGGTGGGTGAGACAGTTAGTTGTCTATTTCTACTAAGAACCCTCATTTGGCCACCAGGGGGCGGATGAGACCAGCCAATTACGCCCAGACACTTGCAGGTCATTTTGGTCTATCTGAACTCTAGGCAATTAGCAAGGCCTGAGAACTGCCTCACAGGCTGGATTAAAGGTTAAATAAAGAGGACCATGCATTGATTTGGGTATGATTCGAGGAAGATTATGGGAAAGGAGAGTGGCTTTGAAAAGGGTCTCCAGGTCTTCTCTATTAAGCGCTACCCTGGCCGGCTGGTAGCTTTTCTTCTCCTCTGCTCACCATCTCATCTTTGGTGTAGAGACCATCAGAATGCCAGTCCATAGGTGCTCCTCTAAATCCCACAGGGTCACCTCAATTCTCCTGCCCTCTCCTTTATGCAGAATGTCAGAAGTATACGTTAGATGGGACAATGATGTGTCTTGGCGGCTCAAGGCCCCTCTGATGCTGCTTTCGAACAGCCAGCATCCTCCAGGTTCTGCCTATTTAGGACAATTCCAGAAAGACTGGAGAGGACAGAAGAGCAAGGCCCCCATGCTCAAGGCTGCTTTTCAGCGTCTGGTTGGGAGGCAGCCTGGGGTCAGAGAAGTAACTGCTCCGTGGAAACACTATGTTAAGCAGAGGATCACAGTGGGGCTGTTTGTATCACTGCTGCCATATTAAAACTTTTCCCAGCAGGAAGCAAGAGAGGCCTCTTAAGAGGATGGTCTTAGGTCCAGACAAGCCTTTCTACACTCTGCCCCAGGTACCTGTGCTGGGTCCCTACAAACCATGATGGGTTTGGTCAGCTGTTCCTTGTTAGATTTTGTCAGGAGGGGAGGAGAGATTGGGGCATGGGGTGGAACAAGACCCAGTTGCTCCTGGCCTTTGAAGGACTTCCTCTTCCTGTCAGACTCCCCAGCAAGGCTTCTCCACCCCGGCAGCCATGTGACCTGAAGCCACAGCTGGATCCTGTTTGCAGTTTTCTAATATTCACAGGGCTAGTGCCATCGTGCCTGCTAGAAGAGTCCATTTTCCCTGTCCATGGAACTGTGCTAAAAAATGTAGCTGCTGTGGAAGAGAATGTGGTGGCGTCTTACAAAGGTAAACATATTTCCACCCTAGCACCTACCCGCGGTACCCTTTTGGTATTTGCCAAAATGAGGTGAAACTGAGGTACACACAGAAGGCTTCAGGTGGAGGCTCACAATAGCTTTATCTGTGGTTACCAGAGTGAGGAAGCAACCGAGATGTCCTTCAAGAGTGAGACATTAGCTCAACCACTCAAAGAAGTGTCATTCCACAGCACTGGGAAAAACAAACAAACAAGAATGAGCCACCAGGCCATGGAAAGACAAGAAAGAGCTTTGAAAGGGTTTTGCTGGAGAAACAAGTCAAATGGGCAAAGCTTCATTTATTTATAATGTATGATTTCTGACTGCACACAGCATTAAGCTATGGAGATAGTGGACTTAGGCAGGGGAGGGTGGAGCACACAGAGAGGCGCTGACATGATGTGGGGTTATAGAGTGGGGAAGATACTTCCAGGACACCTGTTCAGGGTACATGGGGCTGTGTGTGTATCACAATCCATAGAGTACACATCACAAAGAACAAGTCCTAATGTGAACCAGACCTTCACTGATGAGCGCATCCACACTGGCTCCTCATTTGCAGCCAATGCCACACTAACACAGCTATTGAAGGCCAGGGAAATGCTGAGTCAAATTGGGGCTGAGAACATTTGTGCCAACTTTTGTATTTCTTGATCAAGTTTCTGAAAATCTGAAACTACTCTAACAATACAGTCTATTCACTTTCTAAAAAGCCAAAGAAACATCCAGACTAGGTGATGTTCCTGATCACTGCCACATGTCTACGTCCCCAGTGGTGGGTTCAGGCTAGGCAGAGACCTGGCTCTTGCTGAACTCTCAGTGTCCCTGGTGCTTCTGGGTCAGACACCCCACCCCCAGCACTCTGTGACCTTCGTTCTAGCTTTAGAGTCCCCCTTTCCTCCTTCCTCTGAGGAGACATGATGGCTAGGGGCTCCTTGTTTGATCTGAGATTTGTGTAGCTGGGTTGTGCTTGTTGCTTTAATGTCAAAAGCAAAAGTGAAGCTGAACTATTAATGTTCAGAACCTGAAGTTTAGGCTTTATATAGACTTTCAGCAGAAGGTGTGGCCTAGATTAGAGGTGGGTCTTCCCACCTCAAAATATCTGGTTTAAAGTTGTGTCTTCCCACCTCAAAATATCTGGATTAAAGGTGTGTGTGTCTTCCTACCTCAAAGACCCAATTAGAAGTGGATCTTCACGCTTCATTTGATTTCATTAAGCAAAAATCCCTCACAGGTGTGCCCAGCCATTTTGGGGTTTTAGTTAATTCCAGATGTAGTCACACTGACAACCGAAATAGCCATCACAAGATCCAAGGAAGAAACTTCCTGCATCAACCCACAGAGATCTTTTAATTAGATGTGCCCTGGTGATGGCAACAAAGCCACTTCTCAGGTTAGCTTACAGTGTCTAGAATGGCATTGTACAACAGAGGTACAATGCAGGCCACAGAAGCAGGTCAAGTATTCCAGTGGCCATGTTAAAAAGGCAAAAACAAGCATGATATTAATTCATAATACATTACATACAATGCAGCACACCCAAACTATCATTTCCAACCTCCAAACTCAACATGGAGATATGTTGCACTCTTTCATGGTTTTCTTTACACTAACTTCAGGAATCTACTGATTCCTGAATCTAGGTCAGGGCATGAAGGCATACATCTTTAATCCTAGCACTTGGGAAACAGAGGCAGATGGATCTCTGTGAGTTCAAAACCAGTCTGGTCTACATAGCCAGTTTCAGGACATCCAGGGATACATAGAGAGACCTTGTCTCAGAGAGAGAGAGAGAGAGAGAGAGAGAGAGAGAGAGAGAGAGAGAGAGATGACTCTATACTTAGATTTCATATACTGATATTTGCAAAGGTGAATTCCAGTTCCAAAAATCCCCAGAAGACTCCATTGACTGAACTAAACATGGGTTCTTAACTGTGAGTTAGAGATCTGCAGATTTGGTTCTAAAGTCCGCTAACTCCTTCCTGCAGCTCAGCATCACATGATAGTGGATGATGTGGTGCAGGTGATAACACCAAGCCTTCCAGCTCCCTTAGGAGCTTGCATGTAGATTTCACTGACCTTCCCCTGGAGTGAGTCTGAGAGCCCAAGTGAGATCAACAGAATATGAGTTATATCAGAGCTAGACAGACAGCTAGGCAGGAAAGAGCCTGTATCTGACAGAGCCCAAATCCGGAAGAGATTTGAAGTTCAGTTCTCATCACCCATGTCAGGTGGCTCACAACCACCTGTATGTAACTCCAGCTCCAGGGAATCTGATACTTCTGGCCTCTGTGGACACCTATACTCAGTGCATATACCCACACACAGACACTAGCACACATATTAAAAATAATAGAAATCAATTCAGCTGCCAAGGCTAAAGGTAAGTTGAAATCTCTTTCATTTCTGAGTGATGGAAAGAGACCTGTATTGGAAATGTTTCTCACCCAAGAAAGCCTCCCAGTATTCTCTTACATAATCAGTTATACCAATGAGTCTCTTGTTTATTATCCATTACTCTTGTGCTCTCTGTGAGCTGCCCTTTGCCCAATGTGGAACTTCAAAGAGGACATCTGGAGTGTCTTCCTAAAGGAAGAGGTGCCCAACCCATATGGGAGATGAGCAGGATTGAAATAGGGGGTCCTCATGATTCATAATGATTACCACTCTGCACCACCATCCTTCTAGAATGCTCCCAACCCAAGAACACGGAAGAGGGAAAGTCCCCACCTGAGACACTGTAGTTTTTCACCTCAAGCCCTGGTCTTCCAGCCAATGATGTCCAGCTAGTACTCAGCCTTCTGCCAGAAGCTGGAAATGTTAGCAGCCTTGGGATCTGGGGCACCCAGAGAGCTGGTCAGATACCTAGAGAACTTTCTCTATGGGGACTTCCACAGGGTAAAAGAGAGAAGCCATTGATTCATCACACACACACACACACACACACACACACACACACACACACACACCACACACACACACACACACACACACACACACACACACACACACATACACACACGTCCGTTATCACAAAGAACCTGTGTCTCTTTGTAATCTGTGCAACAGTGCAGAGAATAGTAGGGAGCATAAGGATGAATTCAGTATCACGGTGGCTGTGGGCGTGGCATTCACTCATCAAAACTTTATTTATCCAGCAAGTTCAAGAAAGTGCTGACCGTAGCTGACAGGAGAGAATTTTCCTGTCCTCCTGAAGAAGCCATAACCCATAGGGGCACACCAAACACCACCCAGGAACCCAGGTAGAAATCGGAGGGATCTGCAGAGGAGTGGGAACCCTGCAGTGTTGCCTGGAGGAAAGAGCCAGAGAGATTTTGTCAGCTGACTCTAGCTTGTGCCTGGTATGGAGCGTTTGTTCTAACGAAGGCCTCCTGAACTAAAGGCAGAGCTGGATATAGTTCAGTGATGCTTAAAGTCAGGGGCCCTAGGAGGGCAAGACAGGGAGGAGGCTCCAAGTCCTCAAGGGCTGTGCTGAGGGGATCCCATCTGCTGTACACAATAGAGGGCCCGTTCTCCATCCCAACAGCACCACAGAACCAAGGCTGAGATGAGCTATAAATCGGTTCTAAAAAGTAGAGATAGTTAAGTTCACTGCAACCAAATGTATGCGGGGTTCTAAATACATGGTCTAGAGTGCCCTTGGTGCCTAGAGATAGTTCTAAGAGGTCAATGTGTTCAAACCCATTCAGTAATATGGTAGGTATTCCAGGGCATCCATGCTTTTCCCACTGTTTCTCTTACATGAGGAGTGGAATTTCCAAAACCTGGATGTTGAACACTCACTGTTAGGACAGATTGGACAAGGGAAGCAAGAGAAGTCATTGTCTGCTGTGCAGTCTGAAATGGGAATAAGTCTTCTCCTTTCTCTCAGCTCTTCTGTTCTGGAACACACTGAGTGTTTCCTAAAACTATTATTTCTGTTTTTGTAACACAGAGTGTGTGTTTATTATTTTGAATGGATTGATAAATATTTAAGTGTTCCAGCTGTAGTTTCTAATATTTTATATCTTGATAGATATTAACACTCAGAGACCAAAGTTCTCTAAGTCAATAATTTTTAAGAATAATGGGATGCTAAGAGCACAATGTTGGGAAGCACTGTTCCGTGCTCTAACACTGAACGATACAAAGTAGATTTAGCCAATAGTAACCAAGAGAAGGGTATCCAACAGCATCTGTTTACAGAAGGCAGGATCTGAATGGCTCTCTAGTTTCCAAGCAGGTCAGATATCCCAAGACACACTGCACTGACCTGAACGGTCAGTTTTCTTCACCTTTTATATAATCCAGGATTCTGGAGAGGTAATGGTGCCACCCACAGTGGATGGTTCTTCCCACTTCAACTCAATCAAGATGATCTTAGACAAGCATGACCAGAGGCCTGTCTCACAGGTGATTCTAGATTCAATCAAGTTGATAATTAACAGTATCCCATATACCGTATGGTCTACATTCATGCTCATTAAGTGCAGTAACTGAGGTGGATATCTTGGGACAGACACACACACATGCCTGCGACTTAATAGATATTATTTCTTCTCCTTCTCTACCTCAAATCTGCATACATTCTTGTGCATTCACAAACTCAAGCACATGCACACTCACATGCAATAACACTCTTGCACACACATACATGCTATACACTACCTCAGACACACTTTCATGAGGCTGGCATTCACAAGCACTTGCACATGTTGGTGGGGATGACAAAGGTATACACTGGCCTCATAAACAAGGGGAAATGGGTAACAGCACCACTGAACAAAAGAACATGAGTATATAAATCAAAACAGGGTTTCTCAAGGGCTTTGAGTGGTAGAGCTATTGTCTAGCTTGTATGAGGCCCTAGGTTTGTCCCCAACACTGCAAGAAAGCAAAATAAAAAAGAACAAGAAGAAAGTATTTATCCTGCTGTGTTGACCTTTGGTGTGTTGTGTTCACTGAAGAATCCTTAGCCCTCTGAGCCTAGGTTTCTCATCTCCTAGATGAAGGCATGGAAGATGAGACTCTTTCATCTAAGAACCTTTTCTTTGATAAACATCAGCAAAGCTTCTGGCGTCTTGGAGGCAGGAGTTTAAAGCTCAGCTTCATCCCATGCTGATTCATTCATTTCAGGTCTGGCTTCCTCCTCAGTTAACAGTGAGTGTTGCTGGTTCCTCAGCCTCTTGTGAGGAGGACATGAAACACAAAGACACATTCACCAGTATGAGGAGCATGCATTCTTGGCCATCCAGCAGAATGTAAGGTGCTCACCCACATGGAGTTGGATCCTATCTCTTCCCACTTCTCTCTCCTGAGTGGCAGATGGAACCCCACTTCCTCACCTTCTCAGAGAAGCAGAAAACCTTCCTGTCTCCTCTGAGTGAACTTTAGCACTATGTCCAAACATCATAGAAGCAGTTACAGGAGGAAACCCCTCACACCCACTCTGGTACACCTTGGTGTTTGCCATTATTAGAACAGCAAACTGAGTGCTGTTGATTCACAGGCTTGTGGTTTACCAACCCAGGCAGCTCAGTTCCTCTTCCTACCCAGTGACTCATGAATACACATCAAATCCTAAATAGTTTATTTACCATTTGAATGCCTTTTTGCTTCTTGTCCTATTTCCCTCTGGACAGATAACCTAAGATGCTTTCCTTACCCACAGAAGCAAATATGCAAACAAGAAATATTCTTTTAGGAATAAAGCAAGACAGAACACCAGGAATTTTATGGGAAAGGAAAGGAAAAAAATTCTATTAGAAGGCTTTTCATTTTTCTTTTTAAATTGCAGTTCTAATTTAGAACCCAATATAATTCTTACTCAAAGAATATTTTGCATTAGGTGAACTTACATAGTGATCATACTTGGAAGAATGCTGAATTATGGTGAGGTCCAGGGCAAAGGGCTGGGCAGAGCCTCTGGCTTCTTTGTAGGGAGTGAGGGGGATTGCTTGTTAACTCAACCTCTTTTACAGGCCCTATATGGTATTGCCATGCCACACCACACCTGTGTCCTGGGCCAGGGCCATTGAGAAGCTTGTTAGAAAAACCAAACTGTAGGATTCATGGCTATGAAAACCAAATCTGTACTTCAGCTGAATGTAGGTAAACCATGTCCATGCTCCAGTCAGAGACCACAGCCTTGAAAAACGCTGCCAGGACCAAGCTGAACATACATTTTAAAGGTTAGTCTATGTTTCACTGAAATTCACAGAGTAATTTTTCCAAAGTCTTCCATCTAGAGGATGTCAGAAGTGAGACCTCCTTGGATCATAGCATCTGCTGTCATTGTCTCTGAGTCTCTCCATATGGACAGCGCTGTTGCAAACTTTCAAACTTCCTGAGGTCTACTCTCCAGCAAGAGCTTCCCTATGATGCTTTTTTGGTGCAAGGTAGAACTTGCATCTTTAGACACTTACCAGCCACTCTTCCTTTGAGAAAACATCCAGTCCCTTTCCCTGAAAAGAGGTTGGGATGCCAGGGCAGCTCATGTCTGAATCCTGTGTAGTTTCTCTCCGAAGATCTCCAGTCAGTTCAGAATCTATGCCATTCAGAACCATCCCTCCCAAAGTGGTCCTGGGTTTGTCCGCCTGATTCTGAGGCCACTGGATCCCATGTCAGCAGGGTGAGAGGTGGAATCCACATTTTCCACCTCTCTGAAAACTGACTAAAATTACAGTTATCTTCTCATTTCCAGGTGGTCCATTGGCAAGCTGAGGGGTTGGATGCTGAGGCTGTTTCTTTTCTCTCACATGTCCACATGTGAGGCAGAGCTACAGACAAGGCTCTACATCTCGACTGACAGCAACAATAAAGCCTCTTGAAATAATACTCTGTACCTGCATGCTGGATGATTTTATGTCAACTTGACACACGCTGGAGTCATTCGGGAAGAGGGAACCTAAACTGAGAAAATGCCCCTTCAAGATTAGCCTGCCAATGAGCCTATGGTGCATTTACTTGATTGATGATTGATGTGGGAGGCCCAGACTACTAAGTGCAATGCTGCCCCTGAGCTGGTGGTCCTGAGTTCTATACGATAGCAGGGTGAGCAAGCCATGAAGAGCAAACCAGTAAGCAGTACTCCTTGGCTTCTGCTTCATTTCCTGTCTCTAGGCTCCTGCCTTAGGTTCTTGCTGTGACTTCTCTGGATAACGTATTACAGGCTATAAAATGAAATTTTATCCTTTCTTCCCCCAGTTGCCCTTGGTCGTGGTGTTTTATCACAATAGAAACCTAACTAAGACAACCAGCTCCAGCAGGAGACGTACAGATCATAGGCACTGACCCTCCACAAGAAGTGCAGCTCAGAAGATCAGCCACTGGGTGCAAATATTAGTGCATCACTTAACTTGTTTGATTTCTTGGCAATGCCTCTAACAGCTGATCTCAGTGTTCTCCAGGCAGTCAAGTTAAAGATTATCCTTGATAATTTAATAGTCTATAATAACCATCTAGTGGGTGTTTCCTATGAGTGCGTGTGTGGTTGACCCCATTGTGTAAAAGAAACAGGTAAGGCTCAGATGGGTTAAGTCACCGCCTACGTCTTTATAGCTAATACACCACGCTATAGATTCAAATTCTTCTGCACCACTGTAAAGCTTGTATTGTCAGTTATGATGTTGAGCTCTCATGAAGAGCTCAATTTATACTTAACATGGCCTAAGTGAGAAACTGGGAAAGGCATAAATTATTTTTTATAATATTTACTCATCTGGCAGACAGACGTTATTATTATTCCCTGGAGATGCAATGCAAATCAAAGTATTGTAGCCAATTGAGAAAGAGGCTAACCTGGCTTAAATTCTGACTCAGCAACTTAAGAGCTTAGTAAATGTAAGCAAATTCCTTGACCTCTCTGATTCTCCATTCATCACCTATAGACAGGACTTCCTCATGCCAACTTCCAAGTCCTGCTGTGTCACTCCATGGTGAATTATCTTGAGACCATAGTGTATCCAACAAGGCTTCTAACCCATAGGTGGGAAATAAATAGATGAAAGATAAATAATGAAATGTTTCAACACATGGTTACACACAAAATTCATTTTCATGTTTTTTTTTTCCCCAAGAGAATGAATGTGGCCTTGAAATGAAAGTTTTACACCCTGCTTCTTCCTTTAGGACAGATTCATCGAGAAGTTAAATCTGAAGGGTGGGGTATAATGTTAGGGACATCATTTTGGAGCCTCCGTGTTTAGAATCTTATGGCCCAAAGCTGGAGGATGAATAGAAAAGCAGCTGCTGAAAATATAGGAACCACGTGTTCAACTTGGCATGAGAAAGGAGGGCAAGGATAGGAACCGCCTTTCAAGCCGTAGGACCGGGGTCAGCAAATGTGTTCTGCAAAGAGCCAATTAGTAAATACTGTAAGCATGGGAGCCCTGGAGTCTCTGTCTCACTACTTAGCTCTGCCTCTGTGGCAGAAAAGCAACGGCATAACCTGCTACTGTCCCAATAAAACTTTATTTATAAAAATATGTAGGACACAGGATTTTGCATAAGCACCATAATTTTTCCACTGCTGATATAGAGTTTAAAAATAGCTTGAGAATATCATTGTTAAGAAATGTCCCTCTTTAAAAGGGGTGTCTTAAGAAACTTACTAAGATCCCAAAATATAGTCCAAGAAATTTTATAGGAAGAGATGATTTCTGAAGGTGGGGGTTCATGAAAAAATAATTCTTTTTTACTGTCTTAGAAATGACTCTGGAAAATGTACAGGGGAGGGGAGTGTTTTCACTATTCTGTGTCTGAAAATAGCCTCCCACAGAGGATTCAAATGTTATTTTATCCAAATAGTGGTGGCAGTTTGGAGAAATGAAGACTCCAGTGCCAGAAGCTGCTACTGAACGGGAAGTCTGTGTTTAAGGGTGGGGTCCAGGTTGTGCCCAGTGTCTTGGCTTGAGCTGGCCACAGGCTGTCCAGTTGCTGGGAGCTAGGCTTCCCAAGGAGCGACACACACAAGGAAACCTTCTTTCCCTGTGCAGAGGGGGGCAGCTGTGTGCCTGGGAAGCTTCATTCATTTTGTGACTAGCTTATTGAGAATTTGTTGGATGAATTTCACCCCTAGAATTTCCCTTAAGTAATTCTAGGGGATTTTCTGGCAGGGGTTTCCATCCAAAGGTCTAAAGGGACAAATGGCTCAGCTTCTAGAAAAGTCTATGTCGTTACTGGCAGAAACAGTGACTATAAGCTATAGTAGGCTTAGGACTATTTTGGACTGTTATTGCTTGCTTCAGGTGTCTACCATAGGTTGAAGGAGTATGAACAGCCCTTACCCATTCCAGGATACCCCATAGATGGGGAAGTTTTCTCTCATTTATTGATGTTTCTGACTTTGTGCATACCTGCAAAAGTGGCTGGATTGCAGGCTGAAAGGAAGAGGGAGCGTTCCAAATTGGATCATTTCTATCCTGGGCCCTCAGAGAAGAAGTCCTTTTGAAAGACCAATGTTTAATCTTGGAATCTGAAGTGACATTAGAACTCAAGAGAAAAGAAGCAGGCGGTCCTGCTGGCTTGTGGCATTGGGGGCTGTTCTGGTTTGTTTTTCTGTTGCTGTGATAAAGCATCCCCATGAAAAGAACATGATGAGGAAAGGTTTATTTGGCTTACACATCCAGATTACAGTCTATCATTAGGAGAAGTCAAAGCAAGAACCCAAGACAGAAACCCGGAGCAGAGGAAACACTGCTTGCTAGCTTGCTCTCTGCTAGTTTTCTTTCATGCAATCTAGAACCACACACCCTCTATTCATCTTGAGGAAAATAAACTCTTATTTCCTAAGTCCACCTATAGTTCTTGTATTAAGCAAGTTCTTCTTTCCTCTTTAAGATAGTTTATTCTGCAGGCTATTTTTAGCTGTAATTGAAATATTACCCTGGGTGTTAGAGTCACAAATACATCTACTTTATTTATGTGACATTCATTTAAATGTTTGCTTGCCACAAAATATGATGGAATGGCTATCTTAAAGAATCAATCTATTTCTTAGTTCTATTGTAAAATCTTCTAACTTTTTATTTCTTCATGGACTCACTTAGCATTTCAATAGATGTGAATTTTCTAGGAAGAAAAATATAAAGGCAAGTATTTGCTAATTCCTTTTTCAGTAGTACTTTTTCTTGTATCATTAACTTGTGCATTGTTCAGTTGATGGAATGAAAAACCATCTCATTCTATGTCTACTGTTAAGTTTTTTAAAAATAGAATCAAGGGATTTAAAGCATTGCTCCCAGACCTGGTTACTACCTGTACAACCCCATTTTCTTTATATTTTGTCTATGAGTCAATTTGAAAGCTGCAACGTAAAACTCTATTGAAATCTAGTTTAGCCTAAACAACGACTATCCTATAAGAACAATTCTACAATCAAATTAGTAATCAAATAACCAACGGCAAATTGAAAATCGGTCAATGTATTATTTCTTCTAATAACTAAATTCAAAATGAGACATTTAAAAATGTAAATCTCTCTTTTCAGTGTTACAGAAGCGTCCATGAATATTTCTATGAGCAGGGAAATCTTTATTAAAATAGTGACCAGCTATTGGGTCTGATCTTAGTCTTTTAACGGTCACCTCTTAGAAAAGACATCTGGGACAGATGGAGTCCAATGACAATGGGAAATGGAAGGCAAAGTACGTCAACTTGGGGTTGAGCTACACAAAGTGGGAAAACCACAGCCCCAATGCTTTCTGCTCGGAGACCTAGAAAATAAAACAATAAATTAATTATTTCATAGAAGAAAATTTACTACAAATACATCCACTAAATAAAGAATAACCTCCTTAAGATAAATGCTTGGTATTTTTAAATGAGGCTCATTAATGTCTAATGTCCCTATATAGCCAACTATTAAAAATGAGAAATGATTAAAAGTTCAACTAACTTATCTTACCAGCTCTTCATTTTCTCTTATTCATTCCATTTAGTAGCCTTCGTCCCAGAATCCTGTCAACTTGTGACTACCATTTATATATACCTCCCAAGATTATATCAAATCCACAGGTGAATTAATGGGATTTGAAAGGCCTTGCAAAATAGAGTAAATGAGTTGAAGGCAACTGGAATTTCTCCTTGGTACTGTACTTGGACTTCTGGCAAGAATTCTACATTTCTGAATCTCATTGCTTATTGGGGTCTTGATAAGGGTACTCGGCTGGAACTCTGCCCAGCTTGGGAAGGTGTGTGGATACCTTTGGGAAAGAGTGATGCCTTGTTGCTGGGGTTCTTAACATCTGTTCCCTCCATGACTGCTTTGACAGATAAACTTGATAGTAACTTGAGAAGCATTTCCTATTAAAAGTTTACCCCCAGAGGAAGTAGAGATAAGGGCAGTCCTCTAAGACTTTGAAACCCTGGATCCAAACAAACCTCTCCAAGACTATTCTTATCAAGACTAGATGGATCACCTCACATGTTCACAATTTGTCAGTCTCTGAGGCTACATTTTAGGTTTTTTTTTTTTTATTTCAGCAAGAGTTTTGACATATGAAGTGACTCTCTGCTTCTAAGTCAGGTGGAAAAAGAAAAGTTCAAAATGATAATTAGAAAATACAATCATTTCACAATATTGTTCAATATTCAACCTTCATGTCCATGGCTATATTAGAATAACAGGCTTACTTTGGAGTTTGGGAAGTATTAAGTAGCAGAAACATGTACCTAATGACTCAAATTGTCAAGGGACAGAAATTTCTAATTGTCATCGTGTCGTAAGCCCACATCTGAGGTCCCGGTCTGCAGGTCTCCTCCTGGCTGGTTTGGTGACTATGAGAAATAAGTACTTTGCAACTGCATGGAAAAACTTTGAAGCCAACTTATGTAACAACATTTAACAGTTCACAGTACTGTCAAGGAGTAAGAGAGCTGTCACAGTCTCAATTTAGTATGTTAAATCTCCATTCAATAGGAGGTAGCTCTTAGCCTGGAATCACAGGCCTGGTGAGACAGATACAGATTTTAGAGTTAGGCCTCCCATTCATCTCTTTTCTCTCATGCTGTATTTCTTAGCCAGGCTATCAGAAAAATTCCCAACAGAGTTTTGAAGTTTGACCTAGGGCCCTGAACATTTCCCAACGGAGGCCTCCACCTATTCTCTCACCAATGATTAAGCCAGAGGAAGTTGTTTTTGATTACTTCTTTCCAATGAATCGGCAGCAACTCTACCATATCTAGGCAAACACAGGTAATTTTGTTGTCCTATGCTTGTCTGTGGTGCTGGAGATGGAACCTGGAGCCTCACGCATGCTCATCACCCTCAGCCCAAGTGTAAGTAATAGTCAGGAGTTTTCAACTTTGCCTGGGTTGGTTTGTAAACTTGAGAGGCCCTATCTAGAAACTCACTACCAAATGGGAAAGTTAGCTTTTGGAAACCCATGTCTGCGGCCTACTCTCCGGCTAAGAGCACCTCAGTTACTTCAGTCAACACTAAAACCAATGTTTATCACATTTAAGCAAGCAGATATTGTGAAAATGGAGATGACAACTCAGCAGGTCTGAAATGACGTTAAAATTCTGCATTTCAAAAAAAAAATCCCATGATCCTCCAGGTCTAAGGGGCACACCTTAAGTCTCAGAGTCATTTATTGGAAGGGCAACCTAAACTGTGTTCCTTTGTTGCAATAAGCGATATTAGTGACCACA
This sequence comes from Peromyscus melanophrys, assembly GCA_902168415.1. Classification (NCBI taxonomy): domain Eukaryota; kingdom Metazoa; phylum Chordata; class Mammalia; order Rodentia; family Cricetidae; genus Peromyscus; species Peromyscus melanophrys. Next base: position 8,905 of record CABHPR010143629.1, on the reverse strand, counting down.
TTCTAGCAGTGTTTGGGGCACAGGCACCCAGCAAGAATCAGGGCTGGGGTCTCTTCTCAGTAGACCCTGCAGCCTCAGCACTGGTGGTGTGCTATCTATAGCCTTGGGGATAGTGGAGGCAGCAATGGAGGAAAGAGGCCTTCATTATGAAATATACGCATTTCAGTTGGTAACCCAATAGCTTCAGTTAGGGAGAATTCTTAGTATACTAAACACACATTTTCTCACCTCACTCAGCCACTGAAACCTGGAAAAGTTTATCAATATGTGATGTGTGATAATCAGTGTGAAACTGCGATACAGAGCTACTAAAGACTCTAGCAATTTCCTAAGAAACAGGGTTGCTAACAGTATCTTTTGTTTCCAATTTCTGCCCTTTCTTCCTTCGTCTGTCTTCCTTCTTTCATTGCTTCCTGCCTTTCCTCCCTCTTCCCCCCACCTCTCTGACACAGAGTTACCTAAACTTAGGATCCTTCAGCCTCAGGCTCTAGGGTGCTGAGGTTACTAGCCCCAGTGCCTAACACATGAGCTCCAAAGTCCCTTGGAATTTCCTAGTTGATAGGAGCCTTTTGTTCTAAAGAAAGCCTCGGTGGACTCCTGGGTAGAGACGGTTCACCAGAAAGACCAAGCTATAATTAAAATCTTAGAAGATTCTGTTCCATCCCCCACTCTCCATGAAGGAGAGAGGAGCTGGAGAGAGAGAGAGAGAGAGAGAGAGAGAGAGAGAGAGAGAGAGAGAGTTAATAATCAATCATGCCTTTATACTGGAGTCTCCATAAAAATTTCTAGAAGACTATATCCATGACACACCCAGCTCCACAGAGACAGAAGTTTCTGTGCTTGGGTCTTTTTCCACCTCACCCATCTACCTTTTTATCTGGCTATTCTTCTGTATTCTTTATTGTAACCTTACTTTATTATATAATAATTCAATAAGTATGTACATTTCCTTGAGATCTGCAAGCTCTTCTGGTAAATGGCTGGACACTGGGAGAACCCAGAAAAAGGAAGATGCCTACAGACCCTCACCTGAGATTCAGTCACAACTTCCTCCTGTCTTAGCTGCAGGTGGTCTTGAAGGGTGACACAGTAGATAGGAGATAAAAGCTGACCAGGCTAGAGACTCACCAGTGATGACCATCACTAAGCCAGGCTGAGGGTTGAACTTCCTGGTGGAATTATTGCCTTTAAGTCACCCATATTTCTGTTAAGAAACCCCAATAAACTCACTGGTTCACCATGCTGTATTTGGAAAGAATTCTTCAGTTTGTTGGTGCCCTTCCTGTCTAGGATAAATGGACATTTCTTTACATATATCCAAAAATAATCAGACAACAGATGAACATGGGGATTTGCTCTAGCCAGGAGGATGGAAATGCAAATTATGGTATCACTTCTAGGCTGGTAACTTTGCAAAGAAAGATGACTGCTATCTCTTCTGTCTCCTCTGTTGACATGGACTGGAACAAAGACATGGAGGGAATATCCATTTGATGCTAAAAATAACTCTTCTTAATCAGTAAGTACCATACATGACATGTAGTTTGAGTGTGTCTTCCAAAGCATATGATCTGAAAAATCACTCCCCAGTGCAAGTGCACTATAAGTTGGAGCCTTAGGGGAGCTGTTTATGATCCTTATGAGTGGATTGATGCTGTCTGTTAAAGAGGTTGAGGAGCACATCTTACCTGTCTTGCTCTCTCATTTGCACATAGTCTCTTGCCCTTTCATTTTCTGCCATGAAATAATGAAGCAAGCAGACCTTCATCAAGTATGGCCACCTCCCCCAACCTTGAACTTCAAGTCTCCTGAACTGTATAAATACCCAGTCTTTGATATTTTCTACTATTACAGCAAGAAAAAAAATGGACTAAGACAAACATACATGTGTTAAACTCCCAATCAAAAGACAAAGACTGGGTTTAAAAAAATAAGCAGGAGATCAAGTTATATGCTGCCTATTAGATATCCATTTTAGCAGCAACTATGGTTGAAAGTGAAAGGATGGGGGAAAGACTGCTATGTAGTCACTAAAAGAATGTAGGGTGGCTGTACTATTATTTGACAAAGTGTACTGGCAAAATCTTTTTTATTTTTTATTTTTTTATTTTTTTTGGTTTTTCGAGACAGGGTTTCTCTGTGTAGCTTTGCGCCTTTCCTGGAGCTCACTTGGTAGCCCAGGCTGGCCTCGAACTCACAGAGATCCGCCTGGCTCTGCCTCCCGAGTGCTGGGATTAAAGGCGTGCGCCACCAACGCCCGGCTGGCAAAATCTTTTGTATGAGATAAAGAAAGGAATTTATAATGATAAAAGTGTCACTACTTCAAAAAGAAACAACATTTATGAGCATGTATTTGTCGAAATCTAGAGCTCCAAACTGTATGAAGCAAACAATTTTAAAGACACAAACAATCTAGAATATAACATGTGTCAGTCTCTTACTTTCAACAGTGAACAGAAGTTTTGAACAATACAGATAAATTGGCTTATACCCCAAACTGCACCCAGCAGCAGCAGAACATAAAACCCAATGCAAATATAGTTTTCTTTGTAATAGACTCTGTGTTAGGCTATAAAATAGATCTTAATAAACTTGAAAATATTGAAAGCATACCATTTTTCTTCTACTGCCAATTGAATAAAATTAGAAAATTAGAGCATAAAGAAAACTGAACATTTTACAAATGTCTAAAATTAAATGATGTATTTAAACAACAATGGGTCAGAGAATAAAAATCTATGGAAATGTAAAGATATATAAAGAGAAATGAAGACACTTATAAAACATGCCAAGTGTAAGGACTGTATAACAAGTGGTTCTTATTTGGAAACAGATAGCTAGAGAAAGATATACTAAAAGTAAAGAATGGCTAAAATCAATAAGATAGCATTACACTTTAAAAATCCAGAAAAAAAAAAACCAATTAGACTCAAAGCTAAGAAAAGGCAGATAATAAAGAGTAAATAGATTAAATAAAATGAAGAGAAAAATGGGAAAGAAAAGTCAATCAAACTGAGAGTTATTCAAAATGATAATGAAGTTGGAAAGACTTGAAATTAAACTGACCAAGAGAAAAAGAAGACATGATGCAGGTGCAGATATGTAAAGCCAGACATTGGAGTCTGCACATTTTAATTAATTTAATTTCAGTGAAATTTAAAAAAAAGAGTAGAAAACAGAACTATGAAATTTTTAAGTCAACAGATTTTATGATCTATATAATATGGGGAAAACACTAGGAAAAACAATCTAATAACTGAGCCATGAAGAAATCTACATAGATCTGTAGCAAGTGAGAGTTCACCACTAATAAGCCCTCCCAAGCTCAGGGTAGGACATCTCTCTGTGTAACTTAGAAGTGAGACATAGCTGTCACTTTCTTACAGGACTCTTCCGTGTGTTCACTTCAACTTTAGCTCTGCTACCAAGCATTGGAAACTGCCGAGGGAACCTCCACTCAGTACCCCATGTCAAGCCCCTCCCTGTCTCTCAGGATCATTCCCTATCACGTGTGTTTCATGAGATCCTGCAACTCAGATTTGCAGCATGGAGCAAATATTCCAATCAAGTGGAGCTGAGGAATTAGAGACCTGTAATACCTACCCCTGACATAAGTGGGGGGCAGCCTTGAAGAGGTGGAGCTCAGCCTGCCATTTCATTTTCAACAGAAGCAGGTGTCACTCTGTGAAATATCTGTGTGTTTAAATGCTGGGATTCAACTTTCAAATACTGGATAAGCTTAGGAACGCCTGGTCTGCAATCTCCACCTAGTGTGAATGCAATAGAAAACACAGCACTTCCATTTCCTGGTGTCCTTCATGTGTAGGAGCAGTTCATTAATTCTTCTGTGCATAGAAAGAGTACGAAATGAATTTCAGCATGTCTTCCAAACATCAGACTCTTGACTTGAGAATATCAAAATGAATCCTTTCTTGGAAAGGGCTTTGTTTCTCCTGCAAAAAGGGTCTGAAGAGAACCAGGTAGATCTTGTCCTTTCTTCTTACCCCATCACTTGGGATTTTCTCAGACTGCTGCTCTCGTGTGATGGTGGAACTGTGGTGTGGTAGTTTGAATGCAATTGGCCCCCAATTGTTGGAGTGGATATGGCCTTATTGGAGGAAATATGTCACTGTGGGGACGAGCTTTGAGGTTTTCGATGCTCAGGATACTGCCTAGTGTCTCAGTTGACTTCCTGTTGCTTGAAAGATGTAGCACTCTCAGGTCCAGCATCACATTTGCCTGTATGTCGCCATGCTCCTGTCATGATGATAATAGACTGAATCTCTGAAACTGTAAGCGAGCCAACCCAATTAAATGTTTTCTTTATAAGAGGTGCGGTGGCCACAGTGTCTCTTCACAACAATGAAAGCCCTAAGACATGCGGTTACTCACAAGACTTCCAAAAGCAGCTCCCCTCCTCCCACCCCTTTTCCTAAAAACAAACACATCCTCTTACCCAGCACAGGCTACCCAGAACCAGCTGACAGGTTCATAGCAAAGATCATAACTCTTTCCTTAGAAGGAACCATGGCCCTTTCCAAACCAGTGTTTAGTTTGAGATCCTTGAGTAAAGGATGTGACACTGAAGTGCCCAGAAACAACCTGTCATGTTGTAAATAATTTTGCCAACACTGTAAGTTTTAAATAGGTTCTTAGAAAGTTCTAGAAAGACTTACTGTGCCACCTTTCTATTATTTTTGCCACATGAGTGAACACATTGTAGAGCAGTTGGTAAATGTGAATGCAGACACAGAAGGTGAATTTGAAGTCGGTGTGTCACCATTGTGCTCCATTTCCCCTCCCCGTCTGATGCTTCTGCGTCCCTGCTGGGGTATTGCTTTGTACCGATCCTAGTGACACACAAATGATGGCACCGGATATCTGAGTGCTACTCCATACAACACCAGGTTGAAGGCTCCAAACCCCGCTTGTGGCACTGAGGTGGGGCCTTGTACCCAGCCTGGTATACTGAGGTCAGGCCTTGTGAGAGGCTACCACACGGTTGGGGGTGTACCCTCAGAGTGCATTGTGGGACCCACCCTGGGACCTCCCTCTCTTTTTCTTCTGTTGCCTGTCTGTGAGTGAGTTCTTTTGGCCATGTGCCACCTCACTGCAGGCCCAAAGAAAGGTGGAGATTTGATGTTTGGAGTGGAACCTTCAGACTTTGTGCAAAACCAGAGTAAGCCTCATTTTATAACTTAGTTATTCAAGACATTTTGTTATAGCGATGGAAAATTAGCCCAATGTGTAATGACTTTATACTACGCAACATACCCATGTTTCCTTTCAGTCACCTTCCTGTTCCTCTTATACACGCATCCTACATGTGACGTAAACATGCAATATTTTCCTCAGGCAGAGCTAAGGAACAACCACGGCCTTGGAGACAACTGTGTCGAACATCCTACTGCATATTTTTATGAGTCGTCTTGCCGAATCCTCCCAATAGTCCAATGGAGTCTTGATTGTCATCCTCATTTAGCTGCTGACAAGCTCTGGTGAGGTGCTGGCACAGCTGGAGTCTTGATTGTCATCCTCATTTAGCTGCTGACAAGCTCTGGTGAGGTGCTGGCACAGCTCCATCTTCCCTGCTGTGGTTTTCAGACCCTTGGTGCCAAGACTAGGATGTGCCCCAGAGACACAGAGGGTGAAATCCTCAATTGAGGCAAGGGGCTTCTGTGCTGGTCTTAGTTCTTCAGGTCTGCTGATAAAATCACTCAAATTTTCTGCAGAGAGAAGTGCCATCTGGACTACTGATTCCACCCAAAGTGTCACTACAGATAATTTGGTGTCTTGTATACAAGCTTTCTAAAAATTAAACTTCTGGGGAATGCTGGAGGGAAGAAAAAAAGTGGTCATATTTTGGAACCATATTTATGAAGAATACCCTTTCTTCGGTATGAATTTAACAAAACGTCGGCCTGGGCTTCATTTTACTGCAGGAAACGGCCTGTTTAGTATTAGTTTTTCCAAAGGCCTCTTGCCCCATCCTTTGTACACAGAGGGTCATAAAGGCAGGTGCGAGCTGGGAGCCAGAAGAGCAGATAAAACTGACCTTTAGAGTTTTGTTTCAGGCCAGTGTGCACAGCCTCCCGAAGCACACTGACAAACACAAATAACTTTCGACCTCTGCCCTCGTCGCTTATGTCGCCCACTGTGGGTAAGGCATCTGTCTTCTCCTCCGCACATCTTTTGAACAAAGAGAGACTGTGTATTGAGTGACGATGATTTTTGTGACCTTCTTCTGTGACCTGTTGGGGTATTTTGCACACAGTGAACAGGCTGGGTCTAGGTAGATTTTAAGTAGCATGTGTTATCATTTACTTCTGCGGAGTCTTTAACTCTGATTTCCCGTCTCAGCTCTCACGTCTTTAATAAGTTACGTTTCATCTTTTCTTCTTGTGCCATTAGTTGGAATTTAGATGTAGAGGTGGAGTTGAGGTGGGGAAACAGATATTTAATTCCTAGAAGAGTCCCTACTTCTTAGATATAACGGTTCCCTCACTGCTGCCTAGCTAGTCACAAAAGTCAGTAAGTCCTGTGACTACAGCCAGGGAGAAAAGTCTTGTTCACCTACAGGGTCTTCACCATCCACTGTATTAGTCAGATTTTCTTCAGGAACAAAAAGAATTGCAAAACTCAGTAGCCTTACAGCAACAAACTCGCATTTTTTTGTGTGGGGCTGCGGCTGTGCTCTCTGTAACTTTTGTTCCTGAATTCCAGGAAGAAAGAATATGTTCCCAGGATTCTCCTTAAACCATCAGTTTAAATACAGCAGGTATCATATGTGTTCTTTGTATCCCACTAATCCAGCACTGCACAAGGCCAGGTCCAGAGACTAGAGGGCAGGGAGGCAGACAGCACATGTAGAGAATCCTGCTCACCTCATAGGAGGAGACTTATAAAATGGTAAATCTGTGTGATTCATGTATCCATCTGGTCCATTAAACTCTCTGAATATGTGTGGCTTGCCTTCTCCAGGTAGAGACAAATAAAAGTGTGTGCCAGGCTGGATAACTGCAAAAGACAGAGGAAGGAGAAAGAGCAGAGAGATGGGATTTTCTTTAGCCAACATAGAATCATGGTAGCTTCTGTGTGTGTCTGTCACTTTCTGGCCACCTAGCACCTGTCCCTCCTTCCTAATGGCACCTCTTAATAGTTAGAGAAGCACACAGCACAGACCTCTGGAATCTTCTCAGTCATCCTGTCACCTCCACAGGAACTAGATGCTTTTGTTCTCTCCAGTGCTCTTTCTCAGGACTTTACCTCCAGGTAGGTGCTTCCGGGATGGAGGAAGAGCAATGGCTGTGGGTCACACCTTCTACAGCTGATTATGCAAGGGACTTACTTCCCCCAGGTTCCTTACCATTCCCATAGAGTTGGGGATGGGTTTCCCCTTTCCACTGAAATTCACCAGGGAGAACTTCTCAGCTTGTGGCCAAAGAGAATGGTCTGACCCAGGGCTGCAAATACAAGGGTTAATCCTTTGGTATTTATTTCCATGGAAGTCACACTTGCCATTGAGAATTAGAAAATATGTGTGGCTATAGCCAAATAATAAATGAATAAAAAGGCAGGGTGGCTTGTTATAGTGAATTGGTGGCCACATACATCTGGAATGTGAGTTTCTTCATGGTGTATAGCTACATGACTGGGGTCAAGAGTAAAAGAGTCAGTGTGGAAAGTAAGAGCATCCTAAAACACTGCAAATGTTTCTGTGTAGAAGAATGGGGAAAGCTGACATCAGTCAAAAAAACACAGGTAAAATTGTGAGTGATGCTTACAAAAGAATTGCAACAGCATGTGGTGATTATATTAAACTATTAAGTGAAAAGAAACAAAGGCATTTGCAATGACACGTTTTGTTCTAGTAGAATGGGAGCATTATGTACACAGGACTCTGGAGTGACTTCAGATAAAACATGAGTTCCGATTTTCTCCTTTGTTCTACTTTCATGTGGCATCCCATTCTCAAACAAAGGGGCATGAATCACCCTTACAAAGAAGGATAACATCTTTGAAAATTAACGTCATCTGCAAGTAAACAATGGAAAGCCAGGGAAGGATGATTTTATAAACAAAACACTTGACTCAGTCAACCTTTAGATGACTGCAGGTCCTCCTTCTCTCTCCCTCCCTCTCTCTCCCTCCTTCTCTCTCCCTCCCTCCCTCCTTCTCTCTTGCTTCTTCCCTCTCTTCTTCCCTCCAACCCTCCCTCCCTCTGGGTCATTTTTTGCCTGTGCCCCTCTCCTCCCCTTGGTCAGAGTCTCTGCTAATCTACACTGAGTTGGAATGAGTTAAGAAATTCACCGGTTGTACATACACCACCTGGATGTCTTCAGCTCTTTTTATACAATGCTTCTCACCCTTCTTTTTGATGTTGTTGGTGCACCTCAGCATTAGCTTGATACATCTTTATAATAGCCAGCCAGGGATCCAACGCTTTCTAAATTTAAAAACAGAAAAGCACAAAGGCTTTTGATCAGAAAGAAACCCTGAGAACAATGTGTATGCTGGCAGAGAGAGAAACTATGCAACAGCTGCTTGGAGGCTGTGCTGTGGTGGCCTGCCCCTACCCCTTGTCACTTGCAGGAAGAACTCCAAGAATTGCTATAGAAAAGGAGACATTCAGGACCTTAGCCAGACACCTGCAGATCTGTGGATTATCCCATATTCCGTAGCTGTGGGTAAACGTTTTCATGTTAATGTAGCCAACCAGTTAGATTTTCAGAGCTTGCTTTGGATGTCTACTGACTAAAAAGAGATTGTCTTATTGGAGAGCAACACTGTCCTGAGCTGGTGGAGTACGTGAAAGGATGAAAGCTGGGATCCAAAACTAAAGCAGCATCAACATACAGAAAGTAACCACAGTGATTATACACACCGTGAAAGCAAGATACTGGGA
>CABHPR010143628.1:7029-39950 GCA_902168415.1 Peromyscus melanophrys | reverse complement strand
GGTGTGGTCACGCAGTCTGCACATGCGTGGTGTGACTCTGTAAGTCCACCTGTACCTTAAAGAGCTGTGACTCAGACCCCACCCCCTCTCTCTGTTCTGTCCTGTCTCTCCCAGGCCTGGTTCTCCTCCCCCGCCCTTCTTCCTCCTAATAAAGCTCTGCTACTAGGTGGTTGTGGCCACGCCTCCTGACCTTTTCTCTCAGTAACCAGCAACGCCACCAGCGCTGCTTATCATTCTTTCAAATGAACCCAATGTTGGCTTAAAAGTCCTTATTGGGTCAATTAATCTACACTTCTGGTCACTACAAAGTGTTTATTAGGACTATCTACTGAGCTCTTTTCTTAGTAATTCTAGTAAATGCTTTGTAGTTGTTTTTTGTTTTTTGGGGATTGAGTTTCTCTGTGTAGCCCTGGCTGTTTTGGAACTCACTCTGTAGTCCAGGCTGCAGTACAGGTCTCATTCTGTAGACCAGGCTATCCTTGAACTCACAGAAGATCCCCCTGCCTCTGCCTCCCAAGTGCTGGAATTAAAGCTGTGTGCCACCACTACCCATTGCTTTGTAGTTGCTTTTAAAAGGATTTGATCATAAATAATCCAATCAACAAATAATAGTAAATGTAAATAAATGAGACCCCAGTAAGCCTGCACCAGGACCTGTAAGTATACAACCAAAAGTAAGTTCAACAATAAGCTACGTTCATGAGACAAAAGTAAGATATCAAGACCCCACTAACAGACCTACCTCGATCTCGGCCAGTTGACAGGCATTTGAATATCACCATCCTTAGATCCAGTCCCTCTTTAAGCCAGATTTTATCCATAATCTTTATCATCTGTAAAGCTAACATATCTTGCCGAAGATCTTCACCAACCTTGAAATCAAGGAAATAAAAATGGTACCTTTCCCCAAGCACTTGCTACATGCTGTAAGATCTGAGGGGTGTTTGGAAGGCCATGCACAGAGAGAAGGGATTTTCAGAGTGCACTGTACTCTTCTGTGGTGTCCTAGAGAAACTTACTTAAAACGCTTTCAGTTTCCATTTCATGAAGAGTACATTTTAATTAATTTTGAGATGCTGGGGACTGAGTCCTTGGCCATGTGTACACTAGGCAAGCACTCTACCACTGAGCTACACTCTGCTCAACAGTATGTTTAAAAAGTTGAATTTTAATCGGGATGGCAGTGGTGCAAACCTTTAATCCCAGCACTTGGGAGGCAGAGGCAAGTGGACCTCAGTGAGTTCAAGGCCACCCTGGTCTACAAAGTTGAGTTCCAGGACAGCCAGGACTGTTATACAGAGAAAACCTGTCTCGAAAAAACAAGGAAGAAAAAAAAAGTTGAATTTTAGAGTATGTAAAATACCTTTAATTAAAAAATAAAAGGAAGCCAGGTGGTGGTGGCACATGCCTTTGAGCCTAGCACTTGGGAAGTAGAGGCAGTGGAATCTCTGAGGCGGTCTACAGAGCAAGTTCCAGGACAGCCAGGGCTACACAGACAAACCTTGTCTCAAAAACCAAACCAAACCAAAAAGGAAATCACAGGGATCTGTGATAGTTTGTTTCTTGACTGTCTCAATGCTAATATTCTGCCTACAGTATTACATTACAGTTATATAAGAGGTCAACAAGAATCTCTAGGTAATTTCTTATAATTGTCTATAAATCGACAATCATTTCAATATAAAAGGTCACTTAAAAATATTAGTCCTTTTGGGGCTGGAGAGATGACACAGAGTTTAAGATCACTTGATGCTCTTGCAGAGGACCTAGATTCAGTTTCTAGCACCTATACATGGTGTCTCACAAGTGTCCATAACTCCAGTTCCAGAAGATCCCATGCCTTCTTTTGATCTCAGAGGGCACCAGCATGCACATACACACATTCAGACAAACGTTCATACATATACAATAAATAAATCTAAATATTAGTCCTCCCCAAATGAATAAGTCTAACTGGAATGTCAGCAAATGTTCATTTTCTTTTTAAAACTGGATTACATAATTTATTTTTATTTTATTGTTATTATCTTTTGAGACAAGGTCTCATTCTACAGCCCTGGCTGGTCTGGAACTGGCTATATTGACTAGGTTGGCCCTGAACTCAAAAGATCCTTCTGCCTTTGCCTCTAGAGTGCTGGGATTAAACATGTATACCACCACACCTAGCTGAGGTACAGTTTAACACAATGATAAATATATTTTTGAGGTAAGCCAAGAAAATTATGAAAAGGATTTAGAGGAATCTGCCTTAACAAATATTAAGACAACTTGTAAAATGTCTATCATTAAAATAGATTTTTTTTTTCCGAGACACAGTTTCTCTGTGTAGCTTTTGGAGCCTATCCTGGAACTGGATAGGCCTCGAACTCACAGAGACCCACCTGCTTCTGCCCCCCAAGTGCTGGGATTAAAGGTATGTGCCACCACCGCCCGGCAAAATAAATGATACTGTTTTAAGAAAAGGCACAAATATCAGTAAAACAAATAGAAATTTGTATCTATCAAAGAAGGTTCAATTTAAGCTATCTTTATGAACCTCCAATTAATCAACTTAATGAATTAACCAGAACTCTCCATTCTTTCTTTAAGGTTTATACATTATGATCACAACTCACAAAATTTCAACAGGTAATAGATTATTTTCTAATACTCCAGTCCTTGTGCATCACATAGGTAATCTCTGTTTCTAAAAACCAATAGTCAGGTATGGTGGCATCCCCTATGATCCCAGCACATGGGAAGCTGTGACAGGATGATCCAGAGTTCAAGGCCCAGCCAGGACTATACTGTGACATGCTGTCTCACACAAACAATCCCCTAAGTAATGTCACTCTTTCTGGTTTTGCAGCTTGGCAAACCTAGGGATGCCTGCCTGTTGTGACCAGGTTGGCCAAGGGCTACAGTTGTCCCCAGTCCTATCTGGGAAGATTTTATGGCAGTAATAATTTTACAGAACTACTCAAATTGTTCCTGTTGGTCTGTTTTTTATTAGACAGGGTCTTACAGTCGAGGTTGGCCTAGAATTTATGGTCTTCCTGAGCACTGAATTACAGGTGTGTACCACCATCTTAAATATTACTGATTCAACTTCAATATTGAATAAATGTTTAATAAATTCGAATAAAGAATTTTTAAGCTGTCTTTTTCCCTCAGTGACCTAATTGGACACATGGTGCAAATACATAGTATAGCCCCAGGTTATTTGGGAAAATCAAGTAGGAGAAGGATCCTTTGAGCCCAGGTCTTTCACCAGGCAATACAGAGAAATCATAATTAAAAAACAAAAACAAAACCCAAGAGAAAGCCTAGAATGGTGGTGCACATGGGTACCTAACTGTAAGTTCAATGCCTGGTCTACATAGCAAGTTCCAAGATAGTCAGGATTATATAGAGAGACCCTGTCTCAAAATCAAACCAAACCAAACCAATCCCCCATGAAGAACCCAAGAAACAAAACCCACAGAATACCTCTAGTCAACTTACCTTAAACATGACATTAATTTCTTCCCCCATAGGATCGGCATTCACCATTGTGACTTTCAGAGGCATAGCATTAGAACTGAAGAAAGAACATGACTGCAAACGCAACACTGAGCATTAGAAAGGTTGACACCAGCATGAAAGCGAATTTTGAATTTACTGTCCCTTATATTTTTCCTTTTCATCTGTTGCTTTAAATTATAGCAAATTAAACAGTGAATGTTAATTTACATGATCTGTCAATAATATGGATATATAAATAGCTCTTGAAATTTAAACATAGTATATATCAGTAAAACAGCTACTCTATAAAGGCAGAAAAACAAAAACTTAAAAACCTGGTGCAAAAGCCTTGAATGCCTGCCTGAACTTCTAAGTATTCTGAATCTCTCAGGAGAACACAGTTGTGTGATACTCATCCTGATCTGGGATGAGAGCTCCACTTTCACATATGTACTGGTCAAATTCATTACCTATGTAATTAAATAATAATCTCATGGCCTAGATCAAATCACATTTTATCTATTTATTTTTTGTGGGGTTGGTGATTGAACTCAGGGCCTTGCACATGCTAAACAAGTGCTCTACCACAGAGCTACAAAATCTTACCTTAAAATAATACATGTAAAAAATCTAGTGTAAGACTATAACCCTAATTTAAGAGCACAGACAAAACCCAAAATAATAAAACAAAAACAAAAACTTGACACTGTCTTTCAGGAATACTGATTAGGTAAAAATATGCTGAAAAACAGATCTAATGGCACCCTTTCCTAGTACTTACAAACTATAGGTCTCATCCTCACTAGCATTAAGGAACTCTTCTTCTCGTGCATTACTGTGATATTTATATGAACTTAAGAGTATTGTGTTACCTTAATATTTAATTCTTTTGCCACTAGACTTGGTTTGAGAGGAAGACGACAATTATTTCTCAGAAAAAAGGACTGTACTCGTTCCATACTCTTTTGGAGGACCACCTATGGAAGAGATTGCCTCTATGAGTACATCATGAAAATGAAGATCTATTCATTCTGAGTATGAATATATGTATGCAGGTACATACTCATGGAGGCCACAGGTCAATGGTTGTGGAGGCCCACAGAGGCTCCCTAGTAAGGCCTTACTCAAGGTCAGAAAGTCTGAGCTTGCTTTGCCCAGCAGGGCTGCATAATAGGATGATTTGGCCAAAGGCATGGTAATCAGGTGTTTCGAAGGGTCTACACTTGTTGGTACTTTATACCTTGACCTTGAGATGGGGACGTCTTTTGCTCTTCTCCTTGCTGATATATAAAACGCCCATCATGATTAAACTTGGGGCAACTGGGTATTGACCCAGGATGCTCCCGAAGCTATCCTGTGTCTCTGTCTTTCTCATTGTCTCTGTCTATATTTCTATCTAATACTTCCTTATTCCTCCCACCAAGAACCCTTAGACAGGTCGGGACTGGTCTTCAACAAATGGTGGGTGTCTTCTGTAATCACTCTTCACTTTATTTTTCTGGACAGAGTCTCTCATTGAACCTGGAACTTAATGATTTGGCTAGGCTAGCTGGCCAGTGAGTCCCAGGGATCCTCTCATCTTTGATTCCCCAGCACTGAGATTTCAGGTGGGTACCACGAGGCTGCCTTTTTATGAGGGTACCAGGCATCCAAATTTAAGCTTGTGCTGCAAGCACTTTACTGACAGCCATCTTCTAGCACTGAAGATCTGTTCTTAGAAAATTTCATCTATGTAGATGATATAATGTATCTTACTCATATCCATCTCCTCCTACATCCCCTAACACATGTCCCTCCCAACATCATGAACTCTCTTTTTTCCTATATAACTCACTGAGTCCAATTAGGAACGCCCATGGTTATCAAGGGTGTGGGGTCATTACCAGGTCATGGGAAACCTACCACTGCCCACCCCCTAATATCTACCCTTTATTTTATTTTTTTAATATAGGGTCTCACTATATAGCTCTGGCTGTCCTGGACACTCTGTAGACCAGGCTGGCCTCAAACTCACAGAGATCTGCTTGCCTCTCCCTCTCAAGTGCTGGGATTAAAGGCGTGTGCCATCGTGCCCAGTGTGGCTTTTTAGAGAAAACAATCTAACGAAGTCATTATAGTTAAAAATGTACATAGCTCTTAACTCAGGACTATTCCATAAAGAAACTAAAGCAAGCCTGGAGCAGTGACATGTATCTACAGAGTGAGATACTAGGGTGATGGAAACAGGACTGGAAGATAACTCAGTAGTCTGAGACCAGCCTGGGCAACACAGTAAGATCCCATCCTTTCAAAACACAAAAAGAAAGAAAGAAGAAGAAGCCGGGTGGCGGTGGCGCACGCCTTTAATCCCAGCACTCAGGAGGCAGAGCCTGGCAGATCTCTGTGAGTTCGAGGCTAGCCTGGTCTACAGAGTGAGATCCAGGACAGGCACCAAAACTACACAGAGAAGCTTGTCTCAAAAAAAAAAAAAAAAAAGAAAGAAGAAATGCTAGAAGACGGGTAAAGATGTGTGCAATAATGTATGTGGGCAATAATGTTCACAGCAGCATTACTTGGGAAAGGAAAAATATATAAACAATGTTCATGGAGGCTTATATAATACTCTAAATACTTTGTGACATTATGTACCTACTGAATGTTAAGTGTAACTGTATGTGCTGACAAGAATTCTCCAAGATAAAGTAAAAAAAAGCCATTTTCAAAAACACAAAACAAAACAAAAACAGGAACAATTTTTGAAAGAATTTAATAACATTTAAACAGAAAAACATTTTCCTTCTCTGTGTTCATGAATTGGAAGACAAGCTGAATTCAAAAATTGAGATATATTATTATGGCTAGGTGTGGTGGCGAACACTTTCAATCCAGCACTGGGAGGCAGAAGCAAGAGGATCTTTGTGAGTTTGAGACCAGCTTGGTCTACCTAGTGAATTCAAGGGTAGTTAGGGCTTTATATAGACCCTGTCTCTAAAAAAAAAACCTAAACAATAAAATAAATGAATAAATAAATAAATAAAATAAAGGTACATTATTACAATCATAATATTTTCAAAATTGATCTATACATTCAACATAGTTCTTATCAAAATTCCAACTGCCCAAGTATAGTGGCAGACATCTGCAATCGCAGCACTCAGGAGGCTTAGGCAGGAGGATACAGGGGTCAGCTGAGGTATGGAGACAGATTTGTCTCAAAAACAAAACAACACTTGTGTTCTCTTTCATGGGTACATACCTGTCTGGTTGATCCACTAGCCTGTCTTACTTTTTCTGCCACTCCTCCTAAAAGTTGTACAAGTTTCATCTGCTTAGAAAGTTCTTCTCTGAGTCCTTTTCCTCCTACTGAGAGGAGAGCACCCAACACATGTTCATATCTGCTTCCAAACTGTGTATCATGCAAAGCATCCTTGAGAAGCCTAATGTAACAAAAATGCTATGTCAGCCACTTCTGAGAACTAGATGAAACTCCCTCAAAGATCAGCTTAACAAGTTCTATTTTGAATATCCAGAAAATTAAGTCATATAAGCAAGAAAAGGTTCATTAGTTATTGTAAGGCCATGATGTTCAAATATTGTTCAGTTTTATTAATTTTGGTTTTATTTCTAAAGACAAAACTTTCAGCTTTCTTAAAATAATAGATTCACTACACAACTGGATACCCACAGCAAGTATCATGAGCACACTGTTTACATTTAGCAATTATGGCAACTCTGTCAATATCTGCAAAAGAAAGGAGCCACTTAATAAAAATTAAATCTTACCAGTACAAACTGTGTGCTATCTGAATATTTCCCAATGCCCTGGACAGAAGGAAGCGCACTAGTGAACTATTCAAGTAAATTTCATATTTCAAAGCCTGTGTGTAAGAGGAAATAAGAGTTACTAGCAGTCAAACCATACCAAATTGTTCAGATAAAAGCATCAAATATGTAGACTAAATACTACTCATTGGTGAAAAGATGATACTTAAAGAAATGAAATAGCTAAGTTTTATAGTCCAGTGGTAGAAAGCTTGCTTAGCAGAAGCAATGTCATTCCTTCAATCCACAGTACTGCAAATAAACAAATATTTCAAAAAAAAATACATTACTATAGGGGCTGAGCGTGATGACACATGCCTTTAATTCCAGCACTCAAGAAGTAGAGGCAGGCCGGGCGGTGGTGGCGCTCGCTTTTAATCCCAGCACTCGGGAGGCAGAGCCAGGCGGATCTCTGCGAGTTTGAGGCCAGCCTGGACTACCAAGTGAGCTCCAGGAAAGGCGCAAAGCTACACAGAGAAACCCTGTCTCGAAAAACCAAAAAAAAAAAACAAAACAAAACAAAACAAAACAAAACAAAACAAACAAACAAAAAAAAAACAGAAGTAGAAGCAGTTGATCTCTCTGAGTTCAAGGCCAGCCTGGTCTACATAAGTAAGTTCCAGGACAGCCAGGGCTACACAGAGTTACCCTGTTTCAAAAAATAAAAATCATATGAATATAGGCCACATTATTGAAATCAACAGGAATACTATCTATGTATTAATTATGTTTCACTGGCAAAGCAAGGGAAAAAAAAAAGCACAAGTCTGGCAAATTCCTGAAAATTGCCAGGTACACACCTTTAATTCCAGCACTCAGGAGGCAGAGACTGGCAGATTTCTGAGTTTGAGGGCAGCCTGGTCTACAAAGCGAGTTCCAGAGACAACTACACAGAGAAACCCTGTCTTGAGAAATTAAAAAAAGAAGTCTGAAAATAACAAGTTCCCATGGTCATATGCTATACTACCTGTGCCATACTCAAGTGAGGAGGATGACAGTAATGGGGGAATCATACCATATTCTCACACAGTGCCCCCACATTTCTGCTGTACTGCAATGGCATTTTAAAAGAGAAAAGGGTCCCATAGCCAGTTCCCTACTAACTGAAACTAGGGTGGGTGAGTAGGAAGCAAGGTAGTCTAGTAAAAACTCCCACCTGTACAAACTGTGGGAGAAGATCTGTTAGCTCATCATCACTAATTGCCTCCATCCAGCTCACAGCTAGAGATCGCACTTCCTGATCAGCAAATCTAGAATCAGAAAATTGATATGTAACAGTGATTTCTTGCAAATGCAACTGCATTGACTGAAAACAGAATTTTAGTCTGTCCCTCACAAAGAGGATTCAAATGGCTCTTCTCAAAACCAAAGTGCTGGTGTAGCAGTACATGCCTTTAGCCTCAGCTCTTAGGAGGCAGAGGCAAGCCAATCTCTGAGTCTAAGGCCAGCCTAGTCTACACAGGAAGTTCCTAATGGAATTTTCATACATACTGAGTTCTGGTTGACAATCCCCACTTAAACCCTTCCATTCTTACTATCCCCTCTTCTACTTTCTATTACTCTCCCACTCTTCCCTTAATACCTTTCTTTTTATCTAAAGGAGGAAAAACTTACTGTATAAATACAGATTCAGTTCCGAGATTATTTCAAAACTCTAGCTTCCTAAAAACCAACTTTGTCCCCATAAATTATTACAATTATATAATTAAAATAATCATAAATTACACAATAATCAATAAAAATATTAATATATCATTCAAAATTAGATAATTCTTTTTTTGCTTAATTCTTTCTTTAGGTATGCTTTAAATGATACAAAATGCTTTCTTGATCATTTCAATAAAAAAGATGTTTATATAAATTACATGTACACATTTACATTATCTTATACTGTTGTTATGTGAAAAGGGAAGTATCCCTGCAGCATAACACATTGCTGGAAAAATTTGACAATAAAACATCAAGTAAATGTATTGGACTTACTTTGCATCAAGAAGCTCCAATGCAGCTAATGGGCACAATGGCGGCCACTGGTGTAGCAATGAGTAAGTTTTGGCAAGATTAGCCCATTTCCAGTTTGGGGCACTTGCTAATATCTTAGGAAGACAATTTGGATGTTTGAAGCAATAATAGCGTTTTTCCCACAAAAAGAGCTTATCTTCTTTAGAAAGTCTGCATATATAATAGAATTAAATTACTTCTCAGTAGAATTATGACATAGCTATAATCTCAATAATTAAAAAGTCAAAGAAGAAATGTACTCATTTGTGACAGGTGACTAGTACTTAATACTGCTAACACTAATATGAAACAGAAATATTCAATGTACAGCAAACATCACTAATCTACCCTCATTTGGAGATGGAAATTACTCTGCCTTGACAAAAGTACAATAGCTGTTAAAGTGAAGGGTAATTCCAACAAGTTGCCAGGCACTACAAAGCAAGAGTTGAATGAGCAGTGCTCACCCTATAAGACAGCAAGGATTCTATCCACACAAGTAAAACCAAATGCTATGGAGAAAATAAATGCTGCCATGAATCTTTAGGGAAATGTTATACAGTTGAATTGAGAAACAGTAAAAGTGGAAAAAAAATTTTTATGGACAAATTGAGTTAAGTTCAATGACATGTTCATGAAATATTTCACTTTTATTATTCATTTTATTTTTATTTTTATTTGTATTTATTTATTTTTTTTTGAGAGAGAGGATTTCACTGTGTTGCTCTATCTGTCCTGGAACTCACTATGTAGACCAGGCTGGCCTCAAACTCAGAGTTCAACCACTCGGCTTACTCATTCTTTTTGAGGTGGTTTCTTATATAGCCCAGGCTGGCCTCAAACTCCTGTTCCTCCTGCTTCCATTGCCTATGTTAGGCTTACAGGTGTGCAACAGCATGTCTGGCTCACCCACTCATCTTTGTGCATATAGCACATCTGTGAAATGTATTCATCTCATGTGCAGTATAAAAAAATCCACAAATGTGACAAAAAGCACCTAAAGAAGATGTGCTGGTTAGTTTTAAGTCAACTTGACACAGGCTATAGTTAGTTACAAGCCCACAGAGCATTTTCTTAAGTAGTGATGGATGAGGGACAGCCTAGCCCATTGTGGGTGGGTCCATCACTGGGCTGGTGGTCCTGGGTTCTATAAGAAGGCAGGATGAGCAAACCATGAGGAGCAAGCCAGTAAGCATCACCCTTTCATGGCCTCTGCATCAGCTCCTGCCTCCAGGTTCCTGACCTGTTTGAACTTCTGTCCTGATTTCCTTCAGTGATGAACAGTGATATGGAAGTGTAAACCAAATAAACATTTTCCTCTCCATCTTGCTTTTGATCATGGTGTTTCATCATAGCAACAGTAACCCTAACTTAGACAGAAGTCTTCCTAATTCTACAGACAAGGAAGTGCTACGATTCTAGAGATGGTCTAGTCATACAGAACTATCCACATGGGTGTTTTAGATTTTATTTCCTTTGTGTTGGTGGTAACATTATCCTCATCTGCTGCTTGGTTTCTCGATCTAGTATATCATGTACTAATATGTATAGCTATGTTCTCCTTAAAAGTCACTGTTGTTAACTGGATAATTTAATTTCCATCAACAGACATTAACCATCAGTTTTTAGCAACCCAAATGAGTATCATAAAGAACATTTTTGGTTTCCATAAGGAAATATATGAGGGTTCTCACTACTTTACACTAGGAAGCAGTACTGCTGGCTTGTAGCGTATACACATTATAACATCTGCAGATTTTGTTAAACTGCTCTTCAAAAGAGATGTGGCCTTTAAATATCTTGCCCATAAAATAATTCTGTGTGTGTAAATGTATTTTCAACCTAGCTTCACAGGATGATGATTTTAAATTTTTGCCACTTGGATATAAGATACGACATTGCATTAATTTATATCTAATTTTTACTAAGGGTTTGTCTGAGAGGCATTAAAGTTCTTTCCCAAAGAACTTCCTATTCATCCCTTTCTGTTACTACTTAGTTGTTTACTGACATACAAGGTTCTTTAAAAAATTTATTGGCTGTGTGTGTGTGTGTGTGTGTGTGTGTGTGTGTGTGTGTGTGTGAGTGTGTGTGAGTGTGTGAGTGTGTGTGTGTGTGTGTGTGTGTGTGTGTGTGTGTGTGTGTGTGTGTGTATACAATGTGTGCTTGGGTATGCATACCATGAAGCATGTGTGGCAGTCAGATGATAACTTTTGGTGTCTGTGCTTTCCTTTCACCTTTATGTGTGCTGTAAGATTAAACTCAGGTGACCAGCCTTGACTGGCAAGCACAAACTTGTTGGCCTATGAAAAGGTTCTTTATAGGTTAAGCAAATGAATCAACTGGTTGGTACCTATTATAAATCTATCTCTCAGCCCGTTGCTTTGATAATACAGGAAGGACTGGAAGATGGCTCAGTTGGGAAAGTGCTTGCTATCCAAGTACAAGGACTTGAATTCAATTCCTAGCACTGATATATTTTGTTTTAAAATAGCTGGTACTAGAGGTGGAGACAAGCAGATTCTTAGGGCCTGGTGGCCAGCCAGTCTATTCAACTTGCTGGCAAGCTCCAGATTCAGTCATAGACCCTGTCTCAAAAAATAAGGAGGGAAGTGGTTAAGGAAGATACTTAATGTTGACGTCTGTACTCTATATGCACATACATGTACACACATATAGTAAAAATGGTCTGGGTAATGGCTCAGTGGATAAAGTGTCTGCTGTGCAAACATGAGGACCTGAGAACAGACCCTTAGTACTAACATAAAACTTTGGTGTGGCAGTGTGCACCTGTAACCCCAGCATTGGGAATGAAGAGACAGGAGGACCCCTAAAGCTCCCTGGCCAGCCAGCCTAGTCATTCGGCAAGCTCCGGGTTCAGTAAGAGTCTGTCTCAAAGAAATGAGTTAAAGAGACAGAGAGGAAGACACCCCTGGGGGCTGGAGAGATGGCTTTGTGGTTAAGAGCATTGGCTGCTGTTCCAGAGGTCCTGAGTTCAATTCTCAGCAACCATATGGTGGCTCACAACCATCCATAATGAGATCTGGTGCCATCTTCTGGCCTGCAGGCAGACATATAGGCAGAACACTGTACACATAATAAATTAATCCAAAAAAACCAAAACCAAACCAAAAAAAAAAAACCCCATCCCTGTTGACCTCTCTCCACATGCCTACACACGCATGCATTACAGAAATACATTGTATAATTCCCTGATTTGTATGTAGCCACAGTCTTTCATTGGCCGTGCTGGCATCATGCTGCATTCTCAGCCCCGTACAGCCTCCTCTGTATCAAGAGTGCTTCTAAATCATGGGCTGTAATATTAAGCCCTTAACCTGAACTTTATACCACAGGAGATTCCCAAGAAACAATAAACAAAGCATACCCAAATGATGAGTCTCTGTGAAGAATATCTAGAAGTTTTCCCTTTACATCATTCTCCAGTGTTTCCAACTTGTACTGTGGAACAATGTTTCTATCAATTTGAGGAGATGTATAAACAATGTCAAATGTAGGAGAAGGAAAATCAACCTGGAAAAAAAAAAAAAAACAGAAATCACTGAACTTTGTGTGTGTGTGTTGTTGTTGTTGTTGTTTGTTTGTTCTTTTCTTTCTTCTGAGACAGGGTTTTTTTGTGTACCCTGGCTGTCCTGGAACTTGTTCTGTAGACCAGGCTGGCCTCGAGCTCAAGATCTGTCTGCCTCTGCCTCCCGAGTGCTACAATTAAAGGCGTGCACTACCACTGCCCAATTATAATCCATTTTTCCTATTAGCATCTTTGTCTTTCAATAAACTGAGTTTTCAAAACAATCTAGGTAAGTTTATATTAAGTATAAAGCTGGTGCTTCTTTTCTCCTTTCTTCTTTTACCAACAGCCGGTCATTCTCAAAAGCATGTACATATTTCTTGAGATAGATACAGGGCATGTTTTACTCTTTCAGAAACTGGAATTTTTTTTTCTTTTTAAACTTTCTTTTTATTTATTCTTTGTGTCTTTCACATCATGCAACTCGATCCTATTCATTTCCCCATCTCTTTGTATCCATCCTCTGCTCTTGCAACCTCCCCCCTAAAATAAAAGCAAATAAAATTTAAGAGGAAAATAATTAATCTCATCAAGGCAGCTGCATTGTGACACAGTGAGTCACATAGTAAAACCCTTTGTCCATATATCTTTACTTGCAAGTGTTCATTGCAAAGAGTCACTGGTCTGGTTCGAAGCCTCTGGTTTCTGCTACGCTATTGATATTGGGTCCTCACTGGGACTCCTCTTGGACATCCTGTTGTTGCCCTGTATCATGGAGATCCTGCAGCTTTGGGTCTGCAGGACCAGCCCCTTCATGTGCTCCAGCAGATCACAGATGGGGTAGATGTTGGGGTAGGCCAACTCAAAACTCTGGTTCAGGGCCTGAATAGTTGCAGGGTTGGTCAGCTCTCCAGCTCTCCCTTGTCCTCACCACCAGGGTAAGCTTCAGTTATAGATTTTAATGTAATTTTATGAAAGACATCATTATTTTTAAAATTAATTTGCTTATATTTTCCACTTAAGCAATTTATAATTATATTATCTGGTGGACTTCTAATATGACATTTGCCCTGAAATATAAGCAGATTGTTTAATATCCCTTTATTTGACATTTTAACTTAGATTATTCGAAGCAAAATTGAGAATAGAAATGCAAATTAATTACTAGGAAGCACATTATTAATGTACACAATCCTAGACATTAAAAGCTGACAAATTAGAAAACAATTCAATTCATGGCACTTTAATTTTGAAAGGGCATGAAAAATCTTGTTAAATCCTATCTTATTTAACTTATGCATAGAAAAACCAAAATTAAGGTCATCTAATCATGATCATTCCAGTGGAGAATGATTAATGTAACTGCAGTAAACAAAACCTTAGATCTGAAGATTAAGATCTTTTGTCCTGCCCCACACCAGCTACACAGCACACAGGAGAGCGGGCCTAGGAAATGGTTTTATAACACTTAAATTGAAGACAGCCTCTGAAATTAAAACAAGATTAATCAGGCTTCTTTACTAACAACCCAAGTCATGGTATATACAAACACTTTTTACGAAGACATTCACGGTGAAGCCTCTCCATGTATCAAGAACTACCATTACCTGTAGCACAATTCGTTCCATGACATAGCCTTTTTTGGGGCTTGCTCCAGGGATAGAATTTGTATGTGATGAAGTCCAAAGGTAGAGAAGTTTTGTTCCACATGTTAAAAACCTTCATGAACACAAAAAGAATACTGTGATTTTCATTTTAAAAATCCCAAACTCACAATATGTCATGATAATCAACTTAAAATATTAGTAAAAACAGTATAGCCTTTAAGAACATATTAGGAGGAGTCAGCTGCCATATTGTACTGAGAAGTAAATAATAAGGGGGGAGGGAATCAGAGGAGAGAAGGGAGGAGAAGCTGTGGTCAGTATGTAAAACAAGTGAAAAAAGAATTAAAACTATTAAAGTGTGGGATGGGAACAAAGAAAGGGAGACTAAAAACGCATCTTAGAAAGAATGGCACTGAGGACAGAACACAGATGGTATAAGGACAACCACTGTCCCCAAAACATCCTGTAAACAGGAAAGTGTAAAAAATTACTTTCAAAGTTTTCTTGAGAGACTGTGACTTCAAGGTCAGGGTTTGGGATTGCAGAACTGCATCCTGATTTTAACCCTTAGAATAAGAAGTACACGCCAAGAAAATCAGTAACTGCTTTGCATTGACACACAAATCATTTGAGGTAAGTTATATTTGAGCACGCCTCAATAAATTTTTTCTCTAAAAGATTAAACAATAAATTTTTAGTAATTTCAGTATTCAGGAGGCTGGAGCAGGAGAAACATAAGTCTGGGCTACGTAGTAACTTCCTACCTGAAAAAAAAATTTTTTAAATAAAAATTAAGGGCTATAGAGAGTTGGCTCAGTGGCTTAGAGCACTTGTTGCTCTTGCAGAGTGCCGAGGTTTAATTCTCAGCACCCATACAGTGGCTCACAACTGCCTGTAACTCTAGGTCCAGGGAATCCAACACTCTTCTGATCTCTGTAGTCACCATGCAAGTACATGGTACACAGACACACATGTGGGCAAAATGTTCATATGCATAAAATGAAATAAAATGAAATAAACATACCTAAAAATAAATGAATAAATAAAATTTAAAAGGCTGGACATGGTAGTACACGCTTCATCTCAGCACTAGCAATCTCTGTTACAAAGTCTCCATTTGGCTGTAGTAATACAAAGTGGCTATGAATAATAGTTAAGTGAATATGTTATATGATATATTGTAATAAAATATATCTAAAAATAGGCAGTGGGGATTGGTGAGATGTCGTAGCATATAAAGGCTCTTGTTCTTACACCTGACAACCTGTAATCAATTCCAAAGACTCTCATGGTAGAAAGAGAGAACTGACTCCTGCAAACTGTTCTCTTACCTCCACACACATACACTATTAAAAAAAAAAGGCAGTGGGGCTCATGTATGCTGATCCTCACCCTCAACTACCAACTTATGGTCTACTTAAAACATTTACTTACAGACTTTGATAAATCATTACATGGGTAAAATTTCTTTTTTCTAAGATTAATCTTTAAAACTTTTTATGTATAAATGTACAAAGGCTGGAAAGATAGCTCAGTGGTTAAGAGCACTTGCTGCCCTTCCAGATGACCTTAGTTTGGTTTCCAGGACCCACGCTGGGCAGCTCACAACCACTTGTGACTCCAGTTCCAGGGGATAAACTACAAACTGTCATTACATTATTTCATTTTTAAACTGTTTTGTATTTTTCAAAAAATAAACAATTTCAGGTAGGGTAGATGGTTCAGTTGGTAAGTGCTTGCCCTATAAGCATAGGAACCTAAGTTTGATCTCTAGAACTCATATTAAG
The DNA here is from genome assembly GCA_902168415.1 of Peromyscus melanophrys. Classification (NCBI taxonomy): domain Eukaryota; kingdom Metazoa; phylum Chordata; class Mammalia; order Rodentia; family Cricetidae; genus Peromyscus; species Peromyscus melanophrys. Next base: position 23,742 of record CABHPR010143628.1, on the reverse strand, counting down.
AAGCTAGGGGACTGGAGAGATGGCTCAGAGGTTAGGAGCATTGGCTGCTCTTCCAGAGGTCCTGAGTTCAATTCCCACCAACCACATGGTGGCTCACAACCATCTATAATGAGATCTGGTGCCCTTTTCTGGCATGCAGACAGAACAGTGTATATATAATAAATAAATTCTTAAAAAAAAAAAAAAAGAAAGAAAAGAAAAACTAGGTATGCCAGTGTACACTTTCAATCCCAGTGCTGAGGGAAGCAGACATAGGTGGGATCCTGGATCTCTATTTTGACAAGCCCCAGGCAATGAGAGACCCTGTTCCTCAGAAATAAGGTGGATGGTGTTCTGGATGAAGGCAATCATGGTTGCACTTGGGCCTCCACCTGCACAAATAGGTTACTGTCCACAGGAAGATGTTTAGAATTCTTAGACCAAGGGCCCATGACACTAAGGATTGGTTAGTGAGTCAGAATAGTTCAATCCTATCGCATCTCTGAAAATGGAGAAAGGCAGGAAATAGGAAAAATAGAGTTCTATTAGTATCAAGAAAAACTGATAGAGCCATGGCATTCTGTCATAATATACTTTACAGAAACGACTGTCATTGTCTACTGCTTCTTCCCTGGAACAGTGAGTGGCAAGCCATCCTCTGCCTACCCTCCAGACTGCACTGAGACTACAGCAGAGTGACTGCTTTGCTTTGCTCAAAGCTCATGTGTGTCACTGTTTCCACCCCGTCCCTAGCCTGTGTATGATGCAGAGATGTGTCCTAGAACTCACTATCACAATTCAGTAATACTCACCGTCTAAAGTCAAAGAGAGTTAAAGAAACTTTGCCCAAAGTTTCTGGCCCCCTTCTCTGTTTATTAGAATCAGGTGAACTTCCACTGCTCTGATTCAAAATTCCAAACAGAGTAAGATGAAGAATTGACTCTAACGGCAACTGTGATATCTGGATAGGAAAAATGATTCTATGGGGCAGAAAAAAAATATTCATTGGTGTTAAGAAAAAAATTAGATTAAAAGTGAGGCTTAGTAATCATTTAATGAAGACTGATTAATTTTAGGTGTTTTATTTCACTTATAAAACAATAGTTTTGAGTAACTTTTAGCTAAGTAGCAAGTATGGCTAACTTGTATTGTTAAGTCTTAAATTTCATTATCAGCATACAACTTCAAACATGTACTAGTTCTTTCTGTAAAAATGTCTAAGTTCCTACAGATATGCAGTTCGATGATCAGGCAAAATAAAATTAGACCTTAGTTCTATAACTAGCTCCTTACCCAAATAATTATGAGTTTTCTGTTAAAAAATAAAAACAGTATTTAAAAAACATTTATGGGGCTGGAGAGATGGCTTAGAGGTTAAGAGCACCAACTGCTCTTTCAGAGGTCCTGAGTTCAATCCCAGCAACCACATGGTGGCTCACAACCATCTGTAATGAGATCTGGCGCCCTCTTCTGTGTACATAATAAATAAATAAATCTTTAAAAAAAAATTTATGTTACACAATATCATCATGTACACAGATTTAAGATTTAGCTCAGTTGTCTATTAATCAAGAGCTAGATTCTTGTACAGTGTTAGTATATAGTAAAACACCTAAGTAAGTAGTTTATTAAACACTGCTTCTAGAGTTCTGGGTAAATTTCTATCTTTGGCAATACAAAGTCTAGAAAGAATACCACATCATTGCAACTTTAAAATATAGAGGTTTAAAGGAATACTTCAGAATTTTTCATGTTAATTTCAGTTTGTTTTATAGAATTTTGTGTAGAAGATATTTTAACATATTAGTAAGAATTTACTGGGTTTCAATGGAGATAATATAAGATAATGTATACATTTGAAAAATTAAAGAACAGGGCACAGTGAAATAATTATAAAAGCAAAAAATTTCACTTACAGTTCATCCCATTTAATAAGATAGAAGAAATTCTTGTATGTGCCAACCTTCTTTGATTGAATAGGTTTAAAAAGATCCTTCCCATTGTGAGACAGGGAACATATCAAGTAGTATTTTTCATAACTAAGAAAAGAAAGCTTAATTTGATTTCTAGGTTAGCAATAATTATCTAACACAAGTACATTAGCAATTTTTCTCCAAGTAACAAACTGTAACAAACTAGTCACTATTCACTTTATTTTTTAAAATCCATCTGAAATTTAACCTTTGCAAATTCTACAGAAACAAAGAAGAGGTGTAACAAAAGGAGTAGAGAGGGAGCATATGCCCCTAAGTGTCGGTCTGAAGGGAACTGTAATGATACCCGAGTAAGATAAGTCAGGACTACTCTGCCTCAAAACAACCAAAACCAACCAACCAAAAAAAAAAAAAAAAAACACCAAAAAAAAAAAACAAAAAAAAAAACCACAACAAAAACAAAAACCACTTTCAAGTCATATCATAATTTTAATCTGAAGCTTAATTCAAGTGGGATTTTTGTTTGGTAACTCTTCATGAGACTTTATAGCACTAAGCCACTAAGCCATTATGAACCTATTTCAATAAAAATATTCATTTCAGATTTTTCAGTTTATATTAATTCCAAAATAAATTAAAATTGCCCCCCCAAATGCTATACTTTAAAGATATTGACAAGAGGGAAAAAAAAAAACAAAAGAGGAAAACCTTTATCAAAACTTCAGTAGAAGAAATATGCTCTTGTAGAATTCAAAGATAAGCAATTAGTAGACTGTGAGCTATTAATGGGGGATGGGGCCTGAATTCTAGCCCCATTACATTCTGTTTCAAATTACCTTGATTGTAAAGGGAAGGCAGAAGAGCCCAGCAATCTTAAGTTAATTCATCTTTTAAATAACACTTTGCTTGTCAGTTTCATCATATATTTTCTTGCCCTCCCCGTCCCCGAGATAGGGTTTCTCTGTGTAGCTCTGGCTATCCTGGAGCTAGCTCTGTAGAGCAGGCTAGCCTTGAACTCAAAGATCAGATTGCCTTTGCCTTTTGGGTACACCACCACACCTGGCTCTCTTGCTCTTTTTCATGTCATAGGAATGATGTTTTTCACTACAATAACTTCAAATATCTCTATAATTTATTAAAACCACAAAGGTACAAGGGTACTCAATGATCTCTGTATCATCCACTTAAACAAAGAAAATTAAGATTAGCGTAGCTTCTGGGTACAGCTGTGCATGTCCTTTAAGCAGCTACTTACTTTGACACCCAGTTACTGGAAATTCCGTGTGCAGCATAGACAGTAAACTGTAGCTGCTCTGCTGCAGTCCACGCTTCCTTGATGCTCCTGCTACTTTGAGGACAGTCTGCAGAACTCTTACTAGAATGTGCATGGAGCCTGAGAAGATCATAAATTGCTGCCGATAAGTGATCCATGCTTACTTGAACAGGATTTTCAGGATTCAGTGAGCCTATATTGAAACAAAGTATTAATTCTCTGAAAAAGCAAAAATCATTGCCAAAATGTAAAGAATCTAAAGACATACCCCTAGTTGAGTTCTTGCTAGTATCTCCTCCAGATAACGAAGTCACCTGTATATACATACATCAATTAGTCAGAAATTGACCATAATTTAATATAAAATGTTTACTTTTTCTTCCTTTTTTGAGACAAGGTCTTGTGTAGCCCAGGTTGGTCTCAAACTTGCTAAACTGATTCACATCCAAAATGATGGGATAACAGGAGTGTATCACCACACTGGGCCTTTGCTTTTGTTTTAAATAAACTTTACTTTTGATACATTTCTTTAAATGTCAAAGAAACCCTTCTCAGAAGATATCTGGCAAACATGTCTGAAAAATTACTAAAATAGTAAGCAAAGAAATGAAGGGCTATGAAAAATGCCTCAATCCATAAAATAACTGCCAAGAAGCATGAGTTAAAATCCCCTGCACCCAGCTAAAAGCTAGTCTATCATGCCAGCACAGGGGGGTGAGAGGGTATGAGGTAGAAGGTGGACCCTGGAGCTCACTGGCCAGTTAATCTAGCTAAGTTGATGAGCTTTAGGTTCTGCAAAAGACCCTGTCTCAAAAGGAGTGGAGAGTAGCTGATACATGATGTGGACCTCTAGTCTCCACACGGACATGTGCCCATCCCCAACACATATGCATATACTCACATGAATATCTGAATCACGTGAATATACCCACATAAACACACACAAATGCAAATTAATAAACAAACAAAAAGTGAAAACATAAACCTAATAAATATAATCTTTTTTTTCTTTTTGAGACAGTGTCTCACTATGTAGCCCTGGTTAGCCTAGAACTCAGGTATCTGCTTGCCTCTGCCTTTCAAGTCCTGGGATTAAAGGTATGGGCCACTATGCCTGACAACAAATGATTTTCAATATTAAGAAAATTAAGGCAAGCTGGAGTGGGAGTTCATGCCTGTAATTACAGCATCTGGGAAGCTGAGGAAGGAGGAATACAGTAAGGTTAAGGCCACCCTGGGCCAGAGTGAGACCTTGACTCAAAGAAGGAAAGAAAAAAATAAGCCAAGCATGGTAGTTCATGTCTACAATCTCAGCACCTGTGAATAAAAGCAGGACAGAAGTTCCAGGACTTCCTTAGCTAAATAATAGTAAGTTGCAAAATATGAGACTCTGTCTCAAGAAGTCAAACAAATCAGAGCACCTAAAACTTACTATGGAAAAAGAACAAAATCAAACCTTTTATTTTAAATGAATTGAATAATTATTTTGTAACAGTACAGTATTTTTCACTAGCATGAAAGTGACGTACTTAAAGAACAGTATCTAAACTCTATTACCATTTGGTGATTGAAGGAAATTCTTATATATAATTATTTAAGGTAAACTCCTCTCTCAACTACACTTTACTGCTCCTTCATTTGATAAAGGAGTATAAAGAACAGCCACGAAAAAAAAAAAAAGTTTGGAAGCTGGGCGGTGGTGGTACACACCTTTAATCCTAGCACTCAGGAGACAGAAGCCAGGCAGATCTCTGTGAGTTCGAGGCCAGTCTGGTCTATAGAGCGAGATCCAGGACAGGCACCAAAACTACACAGAGAAACCCTGTCTCGAAAAAACAAAAAACAAAAAACAAAAAAAAAAGAATAGCCACTTCAGGCATTAGGGTCTATGGTAACTGATAGTCACCCCCAAAATAAAACCCCAACCAACGAATAATAAAACAAACAAAAAACAATAAGGAAACCCAAATAGTATCATGTAGCTAGAATTTCTTTCAAAATGAGTAGACTTATGAGCATCTAGACACAGAGGAGGAGGCCAAAGACATAGCTTCTCCTTTAAATGTAAAGTAGCTTGTGAGATTCACTTTTTCTTTACTCCTTCCAATCAAAGACATAAACATTTCTATGGACTAAATTTATTAAGGTGCCATGGAAGGAATTACCAGGCTTTTATTAAAAGTTGACATATGGCATAATAGAAGGCTCAACATCTGGCTGCTTCTAAGGCAAGGCCATTTCCACAGGGCAAGGGCATGACTAATGAACATGGACATTTCCATTAAGAGAGGACTGGTAGCCACTACTCTCTGTAGTCTCCTAATTGCCAGGGGCCTCACCCATAGAGGGAAAGCAATTTGAACCCACTATTTGATGACAATGTTCATAAAGCTCTTCCATCATTTCAGCAAGGAATACCTACCTCACCAACGAAGCAATTCAATAAACTCAAAAGTAAAAGCCAAAGTTAAAATGACAATATTTTGTCTACCAAGAGGTGAACATCCTCCTGTTGAAGTGACAGGCAGTCACTTAAGCCCATATAAATACTCACATCAGCACTCTTGTTCCTTGGAAGGTTAACTGCTCGCTTTAGCTTCTTCACCGCTTCTGTAACAGCGGGGGTCTCCACCCCATCTAAAGCACTACAGATTTTTCTTACAGCTTTAATTACTTGATCGACAGCTCGGTGCTGGTTCTTTAAAAATGAAAAGTAAAATAAAAATAATTAGGTACAAAGATGAAGTCAGAAGCTAGATATTTTTGACAATTCTAAGAATACATATTCTCTACTGAAAAAGAAAATAAATGAGATAGTTCTCAATTATATGGTGTACTGTGAAATGTACTAAAGCAAGGCATAGTTTTCACTTTGACACAACTATTCATATGCAAATGCTACTAACTTCATATTAGAATTAAAAGAAAACAAATTAGGAACAGATTACTAAATCATTTTTTAAAACTAGATCTGGTACACATGTGGTATACATACATATATCCAGGCAAAACACTCATACATTTAAAACAAAATAAATCTAAAAAATAAGTGCAAGTAGATTTATCTTTTAAATTCTCACTTGGAAATAATTTTCATGTTGAAAACAACCTTCTCTTCTGCAAAAAAAAAAAACAAAAACAAAAAAACAAAAAAAAAAAACAAAAAACCTGGCATTAAAAACTAAATTCTAACAAACAAAACAAACAGAAAATCCTCAAGGGGCTAAAGAGATGGCTCAGTGGTTAAGAGCCCTTGCTGAGGCAGATGATCTCTGAGTTCGAGGTCTAGATAACAAGCTCCAGAATAGTCAGGGCTGCACAGAGAGACCCTGACTAAAAAAACAAAAATCAACCAACCAAACAAAATAAGAGCCTTTTTACTCAATCATAAGGACCTAAGTTTGGATCCCATCACTCACACAAGCTGAGCATCCCACAAATACCTATAACTGGCTCTGAGGGACTCCACATGCACGCAGGTACGTGCACCCCCACACGCACATGCACACACACAAATCTTAAAAACAAAAAACAATGAAACAAGAAATCTTTAAGTTTTTTTTTTGGTTGTTGTTGTAAGCATTGCTGGGTCAGCTTGCCTGCCTTCCTTCCTTCCTTCCTTCCTTCCTTCCTTCCTTCCTTCCTTCCTTCCTTCCTTCCTTCCTTCCTTCCTTCCTCCCTCCCTCCTTTCCTTCCTGTTCTTCCTTTTTCTTTTTTCCAACACAGTATCCTTACTGACCATCTGGAAACTTTCACACAATGTACCCTGATCACATCCATATCCCAGTCCTCCCAGGTCCACCCCCTCCCCAACTGTGGAGAACTAGACCTCAGCATCCCTACCACAATTTTTAAGAGTTTTTGATGGCTTCCTGTCTAAGCTATTTTTCTCCCTTGGAGGGGGGGGAGGGTAGGGGCCATCATAGGAGCCCTCCAGACTCCCTCTCAACTTCAAGTCTGTAGCCATCAACACCACTGCCCTTCAGTCAGTGGGAGCATGGATCATGGACCTCTACATGGATCTAGCGACAGCACGGACCACAGATGGTGTCTGTGGCCTGTGCTGTGGCAGAGGGCTGTGTTGATTTTGATGGTCTGTTCTGCCATCGGAGACCATGCTGAGGTCCTTCTCCACTTAAAAAATTTGTATTTATTTTTATTTCTGGGGGGGGGGGGAGTGTGTGTGTGTGTGTGTGTGTTGTGTATCCATGTAAGTGAATGCCACATGTGTATCAGCAGAGACCAGAACAGAGTGCTGGATCCCTTGGGTCTGGCGGTGGTTGTGACCTACCTGGTGTGGGTACTAGGCACTTGTGGTGCTTTGACTAAGAACGGCCCCATAGGTTCATATATTCGAAGGCTTGTCATGAGGGAGTGGAACTGCTGGAACGGAGTGTGCAGCCTTGTTGGAGGGAGTATATCACCAGGGGTGAGCTCTGCCTTTAGCATTACGTAGATTAGTTAACTAATTTTTCTTTTTTTGAGACAATGTCTCAGTATGCAACCCAGGCTGACCTCAAATGTATAAATTCTCCAGGCTGTGTAGTTGACAGGATTGCTGGAGTACCTTGCCTTGGCATGGATCATTACTCATTTTATACATGCACTGAAATATCACATTACATATTATAAATATATGAAATTATTATGTGTCAGCCATAAATTTTTAGTGCTACAGAAATAGCTCAGTCAGTACAGTGCAGTCCTTGCAAGCATGAAGATCTTCGTTCAACCCCAAGAACCCACAAAAAAAGCTAGGCATAGTGGTATATGACTATAATCCCAGAGCTGAGGAGACAGGTGAACCCCTGAGGCTACCTGGTCAGCCACTGTGGTGGTTTAAATGTTTATGGTACACATAGGCTAATATATTTCAGTGTCTGGTTCCTGATTGGTAGATTATTGGATTGGCAGGTATGGCCTTGTTGGAGGAGGTGTGTCACTGGAATGGGCTGTGAGGTTTCAAAAGCCCACATCAGGCTCAGTGTCTCATGCTCTCTGTCTATCTGCAACTTGTAGATAATGTGAGCTCTCAGCTACTGCTCCAGCACCATGCCTGCCTGCCTGCCTGCTGCCATGCTCCCCATGATAGTCATGGGCTAACCCTCTGAAACTGTAAGCAAGCCCTCAATTAAATACTTTCCTTTGTAAGTAGCCTTGGTCATGGTGTTTCTTCATAGCAATCAACAGGAACTAAGACAGCCATACTAGCCTACTTGGTGAGCTCAAGCCCTGGCTCAAAGGAAAGGTGGACAACATGCTTGAGGAATGATGCCTGAGTCATTATCCTCTGCTCTGCACATACACATGCACCTGTACATACAGATACTCATGCACAAAATGTAGTTTTAAAAACTTGAGCAACAAACACATTCATAGATCCTTCTTCCTTCTCTTAGGCTAGGACTCACTATATTGCCTAGACTGGTTCTCAAATTCATAAGCTCAAGGGATCCTCTCTTCCTCCTGAGTTACTGTGACTGTGCACTATACACAGCTTAAAGATTCATAATATATTCATGCTACACTTTTATGCTAAGTACTATGAAAGGCTGCAACTAAGCACTGCATCTTCCCTTTTAGTATTTTTTTTTCTATTATTGAGGCTTGGCTACCATAAGCCAAATGCTCCTCTCACCTTCAAGCATAAGTGAGATCATCTCATTTTCTTAATTACCCAATTGCTGTACAGTTCTCGGGACCTGAATTGAAGATCAACTTTCAAGTTATTTATATTTGTTTCTTTTAACTCACCTTCATGTAAAAACCCTCCCAATCTGAAGGCTTGTGACACTGTCTTGCACTACCCTTCATTACTCTAACATAGTCCAATAGTTCTAAACCCACCCTTCTTTTGCTCTGCTTTGTAGAGCCAGAAACTAAACTCACGCTAACATTTTTTTTTTGTCACTAGAGGGCACTAAAAGGACATTTTTAACCCCTGAACAACAGGGATAGACACTTCCATGCTGGCTGGGTTCCAGTCCAGTATGCATTTATTCATTTCTCTCAATTCACTATGAGGACTCAGTGGTTCTCAAAGATCAGCCCTACCTGTACTCTCAGACCATGTTCTTTTTATCTGGCAGCTCTGGCTAAAGTTCTTTGGGAGGTTTCTTTACCATGGACATCCTCTATCTTTCAGTGGTAGTCATATGCTCTTCAAAGAGTCTACAATTCGGTCTAGGGAGAGGCTTTATCCTAATATGTCCTGAACTGTTCATTTCTCTATAGCCCAGTTATGGCAATTGCTTTTTTACATCTGTAACTTCTGAACTCATAAAGACTAGCAAAGTTTCTTTAAAAGACCATTAAGTATCCAGGTATGGTGGCGTTTATCTGTAACATCAGTACTTGGGAAGCAAAGGTAAGAGTCAAAAGTCTGAGGTCAGCCTGGTCTACACAGTGAGTTCCAGGCCATCCAGGGCTATATAACAAGGACAGGAAAACCCTGCCCCCTACTACTGCCATCCCTAAAGCTACTAATTGTCAGGCATGGTGATAAGACATCTGTGGTGGTTTGAAAGAAAATGGCCCCCAAAGGGAGTGGCACTATTAGAAGGTGTGGCCTTGTTAGAGGAAGTGTCACTGTGGGGGCAGGCTTTAAGGTCTTCTTTGCTCAAGCTTCCCTTAGTGTGACTGTCAGCCGACTTCCTGTTGTTGCCTGCAAGATGTAGGACTCTCAGCTATTTTTCCAGTACCACGTCTGCCTGCATGCTACCATACTACCTGCCATGATGATAATGGACTGAACCTCTGAAACTGTAAGCCACCACCACAATTAAATGTTTTCTTTATAAGAGGTTGCTGTAGTCGTGGTGTCTCTTTATAGTAAGAAAAACCCTAACTAATACAACATCTATTACAATGACTTAAAAGTCTGAGGAGGCAATATCAAGACTATCTCAAAAACCAAACCAAACATAAAACAAGCAAACAAATTAACATTAGTTAAGTAAATATCTTATATTTTGTGAGTCATCCTCTGGTGAGATTCAATTTTAGCCTTTTAAGGGTGAAGACAGACAATAAATAAGAGACAAAAACTTTATAAAACAGGCAGCAGGCTGGATTTGGTATATGAGCTACCATATGTCAATTCTGGCATTAGAATCCTCTTTTACAGGCTGGCAGAGATGGCACTGCAGTTAGGAGCACTGGCTACTCTTCTAGAGGACCTGAGTTTGATTCCTGGTATCCACATGGCAGCTTACAACTGTCTGTAACTCCAGTGCCCAGGGATCCAACACCCTCTTCGAGACTCTGCAGGTACTAGGCATGCACGCTGTGAACAGACATTGAAGCAGGCAAAACAACCATACACATAAAATAAACAAATAATTTAAAAATTAAAGTATTTTTTTAAGAAAAGAATCCTTTTACTAAAAATGATAAACCACCTTTTGCTCTTTCACTAACAATTATTTAGATTTCTTATTCAAGCAGCTAGCACAGATACAGCTCCAGCCAAGTGCCAGCATGGGTTCAATTGTGTGTATACACATGTGCACGCAAGTCTGTAGTCTCAATACGTAGGAGGTGGAGGCATGAAGAGCAAGAATTCAAGGCCAGGCAACTGGGGCTAAATGAGACCCCACCTCAAAAGCAAAACAATCTAGTATACTGCCTTGACGGTCAGTGACTGATAAACATTAGTACTGATAGATGGTCTGTTCACTACAGCAGGTTATATTTTTGTTCTGGGTATTTATCTGGATTTCTATTTTAAGTCCAGTCCACACAGAAGTCCACACATACTGCCAGTACCAAACACAAGTTCAGGTGCTTTCTGAAGGAGATGGATCTCCTTGGAGTTGGAGTTAACAGTTGGTTGCGAGCCATTCCATATGAATGCGGAGAACCAAACTTAGGTCCTCTGTAAAAGTAGTACATGCTCTTAACCACTGAGTCATCTCTCCAGCCCCCAAAATTTATTAACTTAAGCCCAGATACACATTACTGTATGTACAGACAAAATGTGCTGCAGCCATTCAATGGAATAGTGTTCAATAAAAAGGAACTATTGGTAACGCTAGGGAGATGGCTAAGTTGGTAAAGCCTGTTGAGCAAGCATGAGAACCTGAGTTTGGAACCTTTAGCATCCATGTAAAAAACTGAGTGTAGGGCTGTAGAGATGGCTCAAGGGTTAAGAAAGTGTACTGCTCTCGCAGAGGACCTGAGTTTGGTTCCCAGCACCCATGTGAGGTGGCTCCCAACCACCTGTAACTTCAGTTCTGAGACACACACACACACACACACACACACACACACACACACACACAGAGCCTTAGGGTTTCTACTGCTGTGAAGAGACACCATGACCTCAACAACTCTTATAAAGGAAAACAATTTAACTGGGTGACTCACAGTTCAGAGGTTCAGTCAATTATCATGATGATGGGACATGACAGTATGCAAATAGCCATGGTGCTGGAGGAGGAGCTGAGAGTTCTACATCTCTGATTCACAGGCAACAGGAAGTGAGCTCCAATTCTGGCATGGCTTGAGCATATATGAGACCTCAAAGCCCCGCCTACATAGTGACAAACTTCCTCTAACAAAGCCACACCTCCCAATACTGCCACTCTGTTTAGGAGCCATATTCTTTCAAACCACACACACATGCGTGCGCACGTGAGACACACACACACACACACACACACACATCATACAACATACTACACAATGCAAAAAAAATTTTTTTGAAAGGTACAAACCACAAATACATACTACAAAAAAGGGTTTGGTATTTAAAAAAGCAAAACACAGAAAAATCACTACATTCCATTTACAAGAAATGTGCAGAAGAAGAAATTATAAAAGAGACAGGAATTGGCTCAGTGATTATCTGAGGCTAAGCACTGGAAAGAGGGGTGACTGCAAATTAGTACATGGAGATGCTCTAAAACTGGACTGGGGTGATGCTGGTAGAGCTCTGCGAATTGGTAAGTCTTTGAATGGTGGTACATGCCTATAATGCACTCAGGAGCTATGTGCAGGAAGGACATTTGTTCAACAATGTTCACAGCAGCACTATTCATAATAGCCAGAACCTGGAAACAACCTAGATGTCCCTCACCCAAAGAATGGGTAAAGAAAATGTGGTACATCTACACAATGAAGTATACTCAGCGGTAAAAAAAAAAAAAATGTTATCATGAAATTTGCAGGCAAATGGATGGAACTAGAAAAAATCATCCTGAGTGAGGTAACCCAGACCCAGAAAGACAAAGACAGTATGTACTCACTCATAAAGGACAAGCAGGCTGCAATTCACAGCCAGCCCCAGAGAAGCTAGGTAACAAGGAGGATCCTAAGAGGGATGCATGGATCGCCCTGGGAAGGGGAAAGAGATGAGATCTCTTGGGTAAACTGGGGTCGGGGAAGGGGTTGGGGGTGGGAGGGGATGGGAACATGAGGGATCAGGATGCCCAAGTTGGGGTTGGGGCGGAGAGGGAGAGCAATGAAAGAGGTATCTTGATAGAGAGGGCCATTATGGGGTTAGGGAGAAACCTGGTGCCAGGAAAATTCCCAGGAATTCACAAGGATGACCCCAGCTAAGACTCCTAGCAATAATGGAGAGGGTGCCGGAACTGGCCTTCTCCTGTAGTCAGATTGGTGACTACCCTAATTGTCATCATAGAACCTTCATCCAATAACTGATGGAAGCAGATGCAGAGATCCACAGCCAAGCACTGGGCCAAGCTCTGGGAGTCAAGTTGAAGAGAGGGAGGAGGGCTTATATGAATGGGGAGTGGGGTGGGGGCAGGGGAGGGTGTCAAGATCATGACCCAGAGACAGCTGACCCAAGGTCTTGGGTGCTCACAGACTCTAGACTGACTGCTAGGGAGCCTGCATGGGACCAACCTAAGCCCTCTGAATGTGGGTGACAGTTGTGTAGCTTAGTCTGTTTGTGGTCCCTAGCCATGGGACCAAGATCTGTCCCTGGCACATGAGCTGGCTTTTTGGAATCTATTCCCTATGGTGGGATGCCTAGCTCAGCCTTGATGCAGGGGGGAGGAGCTTGGTCCAGCCTCAACTTGGTATGCCATGCTTTGTTAACTCCCATGGGAGGCCTTACCCTTTCTGAGGAGTTGGATGGGGCTGGGGGGAGTAGAAAGGAGGTGAAAGGATGGAATGGGATGAGAAGAGGGAGGGGAAACTGCTGTTGGTATGTAAAATAAATAAATTTAATTTAAAAAAATGAGTAAATAAAACTGAAAAAAAAAAAGAGCTCACTTTGATTTATAGTTTATAATTTTTAACTTTTTTTTTTTTCTTTTGAGACAAGATCTCACCCTCCTGGAGCTCACTCTGTAGACTAGGCTGGTCTTGAACTTAGAGATCCACTGCCTCTGCCTCCAAGTGCTGGGATTAAAGATGTGTTCTACTACCCGGTTCTAAAAGCCTTTTTTTTTTTTTTTTTTTTTTTTAATTTGACATCTGCTTTCTGTTCCTATTTTCACTTTTAAAGTAAACTTTTCATTTGGAATAATTTTAGAATTATAGGAAGTTACAAAAATAGTACAGAGAGTTCCCATATAAACCAGTTAAGTAACAGCTTGCATAACCATGATGCATTTGACAAAATGAAGACTAGAACAATGGCATACAAACAAGTAAACGCTAGACTTACTCAGCTGTATCAGTGTTTCCACCAACCCCTTTTCCTGCTCTGTTCTAGGATATAACCCAGGACACATCACTACATTTAGGGAATTATTTCTAAAGTATTGTTTTGGTTGCTGGGCCGGGGGCAGAGGGGATTACAGAAGGAAAAGCAAAGAATTTGGAAGACTGGCCAGGTGGCAATGGCAAACACCTTTAATCCCAGCACTGGGAGGCAGCCAGGAGGATCTCTGCGAGTTCAAGGCCAACCTGGTCTACAGAGCGAGATCCAGGACAAGCACCAAAACTACACAGAGAAACCCTGTCTGGAAAACCAAAAACCAAAAAAAAAAAAGAAAAAAAAAAAAAAAGAAGAGTTACCAAACAGTGACAGTTCCTATGAGTCTGGTTCATCTGAGCCTGACTGTTTTTCTAACTCAGGACTTGGAAAGATGTTAACTATTGCTATGTCTTCTCTTCTGACTTTTTCTTTTATATGCTGGCTGGAGCCTAAGTATGCTTTTAAATTCTGATGCTTTGGGCTTTCTCTTTCTCTAAAGCTCCCAGTACCCACCACCCACCACCATGTGGGTGGCTAACACCAAGAATATAGTTTTAAAACATTTAATCTAATTTTAAAACTAGTACTTCAGAGAAAACAGAAACAATCTTTAAGTCCTTATACCAAAACTTACTTCAGTTTGAAGAGCCAGTTCCACTTGGTTGTGATAGGAATCTAAGAGTTCTTCAACAGGGTGTCTGAAATGAAAAACAGTTATTTCTTTAAATCACAGTTGTTGTTTTGATCACAGAAAATAAATATATTCACACCCCAAACAAAGCCTGAAAATCTACAAATGAATGCTTTAAATGTTATACCTTGTCATGACTTCTTTATAAGGTTTTTCTATTTGATACAAGTATTTGTTTAAATCCACAGGTGCTTCATCATCTTCTGCCTAAATAAACACATACACACATGTTTAAGAATAATTAAACAATAATTCTTTGGTCATTCTATGAAACTAAGTATAGTTAAATAGATGATGAAATCTTCAGACTAATTTTTGAGAACTGGAGATAGAATGCTATTTAAACCACTATTTATAATTGACTCAAAAAGTTAGTCAATAGTAAGAAAAATTCATTTTAATTGCTATAAGTGTTTCATTATTTGGGGCTGGAGAGATGGCTCAGAGATTAAGATACTTGCTGTTGTTGCAGAGGACCTGGGTTTGCTTCCTAGGACCCACATGGTGGCTCACAATCATCTGTAATTCCAGTTCAAAGGCATCTGTTATCCAGTTCCGGCTTCTATGAACACTAAGTATACATGAGGTCCACATACATACCCACAGGCAAACATTTAAATAAATCTTTAAATGCTCCATTATTTATTTATTTTTGCATATGTGTATACACGTGTGCACACACAGAGGCCAGAAGTAAATGTCATATGTTTTCCTCTGTTGCTCTCCAGCTTATGTTCTAAGACAGGAAAAGCTCTCTCACTGAACTTTGAGCTAATCCAATGGCTATACTGGCTGGTCAGCCAGCTTGGGAGATCTGTCAGTATTTTTCTCTCTAGTGCTGGGATTATAGAAATGCTCTGTCATACTCAACTATTTACAGGTACTGGGGATCCCAACTCAAGCCCTCAACCACTTTATCCATTGAGCTATCACCAACTCCCTCCACCCCACCCCCAGCCTCTTTAATTTTAAAGAGAGGGTTTCATGTAGCTCAAGCTGGCCTTGAACTCTTGTCCCTTCTGTCTCTTTGCTGGGATTATAGAAGCATACCATCAAATCTGACTAAAACTTCTACTTTTAAAGTTTTATACGTATGGGTGTTTCATCTGCATGTGCATCTGTGCATCATGTGTGTGTCTGGAGACCTCAGAGGTCAGAAGAGGGTGTCAGATCCCCTAGAAATGAAGTCACAGATGGTCGTGGGCTAATCCTGTAGAACTGAAGTTATAGATGATTGTGGGCCTATCATGTGGATACAGGGAATCAAATCTAGGTCCTCTGGAAGAACAACCAGTATGCTCTTAACCCCAGAGTCCTCTACCTAGCCACAAACTCATATTTTACAGTGCTAACAATATGGCTCAGAGGGTAAAGGCATTTGTCCCCAAGCCTAATGACCCAAGTTCCATCCTTGGGACTAATATGGTATTAAAGAAAGAACCAACTCTCACAAGTTGTCTTCTAACCTAAACACATACATACCGTGGCATACTTGAGCACACAAACACACACAAACATATGTAATAAATTTCTTTTTTTTTCTTTTTTTTTTTTTTTGGTTTTTTCGAGACAGGGTTTCTCTGTGTAGCTTTGCGCCTTTCCTGGAGTAAAAAATTTCTTAAAAAATGGAAAAGATAAATGTTCCTCAATCTAGTTTATGATGAACAAATAAAGCAAAAACTAAGCTTGGCCAGATAATGTACACTGTAATCCAGGGGTGGCAGCAAATCTGAGGTCAGTATGGTCTATATTAGGAACCCCAGGCTAGCCAGAGCTATGTAGCAAGATCCCGTCTCAAATAATCAATGGAGGAAGAGGTTGGTAAAAACTAGGGTGGGACCAGATGGAAACAAGATCGTTTGAATTTCTGCTTTTTTTTTTTCCTCAGTAAGTTTTGTCCCATTCTCTGCTTACCACCAATGAGAAAAGCACTAGTCTCTCCTACATTCCACATTATGCAAACATATTCAAGAGAAACTGAAAACCCTTATTTAGTATTCAATACCCCTTTCTTCTTTGTTCCCTCTTAATTAACCCTGAAATTTTCACTTTTGTGTAAGACCATTAAATATAAGACTTGGGCAGGCACTTCTTCTGTTACTACCCTTGGCTGCTGCACTCTTGCAGGGAACTAGGTAAACTTAGCTTTTTCTTTAAAAAAGAAAGA
>CABHPR010143627.1:0-68889 GCA_902168415.1 Peromyscus melanophrys | reverse complement strand
GTTGTCCGCCTGCCAGTCCTCATTGTTCTTATGGACAGTTTGCCTCGACCTTCAGATCACATATCCATCCATGATTTTAGTCTCTACACAAAGTCCAGGAACTACAAATGAGAGAATATGTTTGTCTTTCCTACACTAGCTTAATTTGCTTACCAGAATCATCTCAAAATTCATCCATAAAATCATTCTTTAAAAAAGTCATTCCTCTTGACTGATTTTTTTTTCCATGCGGATTGTAAAAATTTTTAAAGGGCAAATAAGCCATTTTATCAAGGCCAGACTCACTGAATGTAGAGAAATGTCTACCAAATATTGTTCTTTCAGCTTCAGAAACAGCTTATAGTTTGACTTGAAAGAGCTAAAGACATGTAAAACTGCTTTAGAGGAAGAGTCAAATAGTGCAAGCCAGGAAATGTACTGTTTCCCTGTGCCCACGTCACAGCCTGACTGGGGTATTTGGTGAGGTGGTGGGAGAGGACTGGGTGCTTGGGTTATATTTAATACCTGCATATCATTCTGTTGTAAATGCTAACTTTATTTATTTATTTCAGTTTTTGAACTTTTTTCTTGCAGTACTGAGGGTCAACCCAGGGTCCCATACATTTTGTGGATTCTTTTCTTTTCTTTTCGTCCACCTAAAACAACCAATAACAGTGGGTGCTGGGGTTTGTTGTGTGTTTTCATTTCCCTTCTTCCTGCCCAGTTGACCAAAACACAGCACTGCTGTTCTCTGCCAGGGTGATGGGGGCCACCTGTAGCTCCTCTTCTGGTCTGGGAGGAGTGCATGGTAGTTCCAAGGGTTCTCAACCAGTGGTCCTTTCCTGGGCCCGTCCCCCTCCCTCCTGGGCTTGGGCTTTGGTTTTGCCCCTTTGTTCTTCTGACTGTACCTCACTCCCTTCCTGCCCTGCATTCACCGGCGCTGTTTCCTTCTGCGCAATACCCGTCATTCTCGCTCGCTCGCGCCTCTCTTCTCGGAGGCCCCTTGATATTTTATCTTCGGAGTTTTATAGGTTTTTATATCTGTCCAGCATGTTTTATTTAGTGTTGCCTGTAAGCATTGCTAGTAAGAGTGCAGTGTACAGGGGAACAGTTGGCAGAGTGCTTCAAGGGGGTGTGAACATGGGAGCTTTGTCTGAACTGTCTGTATAGTCTTTCCCAGCTCAGCCCAGGAGCAGAGAATCCCTGCTACCTGTCCCTTCTTATTTGGTTCTTTTTAGCCTGGAGATGGGGAAGCATGAAGTCAGGGATAGTTCCACATCAGTGAATTAGCTATGGGTGGTGGACATGTTATCAGAAAACCAGTTTGAGTGAACCTGAGCAGATAGACACATGTGCTCGGAGAAACCACATTGTAAAAGATCTGAAACTAAGATCCTTTCTGTGGCTACAAGTAGATAGAATTAGGAGGAATTCTGCTTCTGTTAGATAAACAAAGTATTTTGGTCTCAGTTGGCTTTCTGCTGAAAGCTGTTGACTGAATCTTGTCTGTGGCAGTTCATGCTAACATTGAGAAAACTGCCAATATAGATGAAATATGCTCATTACTATTATTGATTGGTGTGATGTTTGGAAATAAGTATGAACAATATTTAAGTGTAATATCTAAGCCTTGGAATATACTTGCTATGACCAGAGCTAGGGTGGGAGACTGATGCCTCTCAGCTTTACATTGTATTCTTTCTTTCTAGAAGGTTCCTCTGTGTAGACATTCCAGGAATGGAAGGGGCCAGGGAGCATGCATAATTCATTTCTGAACTGCCGGCTCCTGGCATAGTGTCTGACATGTGTTCCATGAGAAAATGAATGCTTGCCAAGGCCTCTTCCTCCCTCTTCATAATGGTTCCTTACAGCTATTCCCAATTCTCATTAGCTGGCTGGCAAGAAAGCCAAGGACGGGGATATATCCCAGTGACTCCAAACACGAAAAGGAAGAAATGGGGAGCAGTTCTTGGGGATGGCTGTAGAATGCTACCCAGCTTTTAGCTGCCTTGATGCCTGGTGGTAGGAGGGAAGAGACTTGAGAGCATATTACCATATAGAGTTGATGTTCAGGAAGAAGCTCACCAGGAGGTCATTAGAGACTCCTGAGGGTTTTGAGGAGGGTGCCTGGTGACTGCCACACTCCCAGGTCACAGTTCCTGAAGTCACTGTTGCCAACTGCTGCCTGAAGAGCTGTGTGTATTTGTCTACATTGAGTATCACAGCATCTGCCTCGAGCTTTGCCTACAGAAATCACCACCAAGAGGCAAGCAGCAAAGGAACCAGAGACAGAAAAGGCCTGGTCTGCACTCATAAGGCCCATATTCGAGGGGAAAACTGTAATGATATCTTTGACAGATGGAGTTATTTTACATCTTTTCTGGGGGGCGGGGGCGGGGAGGCAGACTCCTCAAGCAGAGCAGGAGGCAGGGGTTATTCCCAGCAACACAAGAAAGCCTTTGTACATGGCTCACAACTACGAGCATTTGCGTGCTGTTTGCCTTCTTTCCAGAGAACAGCCTCAGCTTCCCAAAAAGGATGATTTGAAAAGTGACAAATTATGGTAGTGAGGGTTTTACTCATTCAGCCTCTGAGCGCTTCGTTGAATATTACATTTTAAGAACAAAGATCAGAGAAGGAGGGAGCCCGTAGCAGCCATGTGTGTAGAACAGCCAGAAGACATTAGTGAGTATTCAGACTTTGAGCTGTGTAAATATCAGACATCACTCCCAGCCTTAGGAGATATTTGAGCAGCTAAGGAGGAAAGGGAGGTTCTTTGAATAAAACGTTTTGCCAAACTGAATGTGTCTTTTTACCGTCATTTCTTATAAAGAGCCATTTTTCACCTCCGAAAAAACTCATCAGACATCTGGTTTTTATCTTGGATTTGCGATCATTGTTTCTTAATAAAAGTGATAAATCCCTGCAGGTGCGTCCAATCACCATTGCCTTCAGGGGCTTGTGTGTGGTTTCAAGAGTGCTCTTGTTTTTACCTTGTGTGTGGTGGTGGGATGTTCCATGTGGACCATTGTCAGTAGCTGATGCCTCACAGCTGGATCAGTAAGAGGCCCCTTCCTGGGCTACTGCCTGGTTCTGCTTCACACATTTAAAGTAGATTGGCCTACCTTTGAGGTCCTAGAAGATTGTGGCACTGTCTGCAGCAAATCTCTCCAGTATATTGATTTTTATAATTCTGTGTGACAAGCCCCCTTTCTCCATAAATTCCATCACTTTCACATAAATCTTAACACAAAAGTCACACATGCTCCAAGCAGTTTACCATTCAGTCTGTTGGTAGTCATGCTGTGCAGGAGCATGCATGTGCAAACAGAAATGCAAGATGCTGCTGGAAACGAAAAGTTAAAAGCCCTCCTTTTAACAGCTGTAATGGGTTTTTGTCAGGCAGAGCTGAGGGGTTGTAAGTAGCCTTCAGTTTTGAACTGGAATGACCTCTGGAGCCCCTGCACGCTGAAGTCACCCAGCCCCAAGACATGCTGAACCCTAGAATGTTCTAAACTGCAAGCCTGAGAAGAGACACACATCTCAAGATGATAAGTTATGATTTCGTTCAACTCCTGAGTAACCTGTGTCTTCATTCACGGGACGCTCTTCTACACGTTGCCCTGTGATTCTAATACCAGCAGCAGATCTCTGCCCCAGATGCCACTCACTGATGAGAGTCACCAGCACTTCAGAAGATGTCACAAGGATCCATTTCCTCTGCCCCCCTTCTTACATGAGCATTCATGCACCTATCAAAATTGAGTGCCTGTCACTGAGTTTTCTGTTCATGTCACAGTCTCTTCACCAGGAAAAACTAACATGTGGCTGTGCAGGATCTGTCAACAGCCAAAGCTTTTAGTGATGTCCTTTATCTGCAAATTAATGTAGTCATCTCATCATTAAAATGAAGTTATTTTAGTGTATGATTGTTTCTTCATCAGCACTTCAAAGAGCTAGCATATGGCTCTGTTATTACACATGACTCTGAAGCCAAGTAAGCTTATGATGATAATTACTGGAATTTATTACAGTGAATGAAGTGGATTGCACAAACACACATCCACGTGGGTTTCCCAGAATCTCCAACATTTGATTTCTATAATTATATAATGCAATCCCGATGGGAAACCACAGTGTACGGAAAATTAGTTTTGTTTTATAAACCAGGAGACTGAGGTACCGAAGAACTACCTAACTTAGGCCAGCTGCTCATGTGTTGGAGCTGTGTTTTGAGCTGTTAGAAGCCATGCTCTCTGTCCTGTGCTACCTCTAAAGTCCCAGGAATGAGATTCCTATCTGCCTCTACTCACTAGTATAAATCTCCATATGCTAAAGGCCATCAGTGAACCTCAGCTCTGTGTTCTTAGCATTATTAGTTCTGCTGCGATTCATATTCTATTCTCCCAGAGCTCATGCCCTGTCCTCCAGTACACACAAGAAAATAAAACCTCAGAAATCTCGTCACAAGACAGGACTGGCTCCTCAGGTTCACACCAGAATGTACTTATTTTTTTCCTGGTGCTCAAGCACATAACTTTAAGCAACACTATCAGATGTGTAGCAGAAGATAATTAAATCACAGCTTTTACAATGATTTGCTTAAGTCCCTGTACTTTGCAGAATGTTTAATGTATGTGTTAACTGTTCTTTTCATTTCTCCCGGTTCTGTTCCAGAAAGCATTTTAATTAGGTTATCTCATCTACCTGGCTAAGTGCCATCCCTGAATTACACTTTGATAATGAATCTTCAGCCATTCTACAAGGATCATTACAAGAGTTTTCGGTTTCCATGATTCAGAATCTTTGGCACTGATGAAGTTTAATGCATTATCCATTATTCACTAGGTTGCCTCATACATACCTTTCATTTAAATGAGAATTAGTGTTAGAGTATTGCTCAGTCCTAGGTCTCGGAAACGTTCGCCTCTGCAGGTACATTTGCATATGCAATTCTTTCAGGAAATGAAAACTGTCACCCCTTTTATAGAAATTGCATCAGGATTATATTGAGCTGCATGGAACAGGAACCCCAGTTTAGTCTCTTAACCCAACAGTTTATTCTTTACGAGAGTGGGCGGGTTGGAACTGGTGTAACCACCCCAGGAAGTTGTCAAAGAAAACGACAGAAATTGCTGTAAAATGACAAGGCCGCAGCAGGTGTACTATGAACACCAGAGAGCATTCTAATGGCTTCTGCTTTGTCCTGCCGCCCAGATCTTAGGAGCACCTGTTTGTCTTCATTTCTTTTCTGTTTCTGGGATAAAATACCCTGACAAAAGCAACTTAGGGGAAAGAGCTTATTTCGGCTCAAAGTTGCAGGTTAGAGTTCCTATCAGCAGAGAAGTCATAGTGGGAGGAGCTTGGAGAAGCTGATCACATCTTATCTGTAATCAGAAACAGAGCAAGGAATGCATGTTGCTTTCTCCACTTGAGTAGTCCTGGACCCAGCCAGGGAATGGTGCCACCCATAGTGGGCAGATATACTCACCTCAGTACAACCAAGATAATCCCTCACAGGCTTATCCAGAGGCGATTCTAGATTCTAGAAACTGACAATAATTGCCATCACACTATCAGAGGAATTCATCCAAGAATTCTGCTGAGAAAGATGGAAAATGCAGATTCCAAGAATCTCAAACTCTCTGATAGAGGGAGAGATTAGAGAGAAATAAGGCTGAACATCCCACTCATGATATTGCACCCTTTATCCCCGTAGAGAATGTCTGAATGATAATGCTCAACTTTTGGACAAAACAATTAGTTAACAGCATGCTTCTGCCTACTATGCTGTTATGGCTTGGCTATGTCCCCCAAAGTTTTACATGCTGGAATTTGCTCCCTAGTGTGGCAACATTGAGGTGGTAGGCTATGGTTTGGATTTGAAGTGTCCCTTCCAAGAGCTTATGTTGAAGGCTTTGTCCCCATTATAATGTTCAGAAGTAGGGCTTTGGGGGATTAATTAGAAAATAAGGCTTCTGATCTAATCAATGGACCTAACACGATGATAGATTCATAATCTGATGGTATTATTAGAAAGTACTAACCACTAGAAAGTGTGACCTGGTTTGGAAGAAGTCAGTCATTGAGGGCATGCCTTCAATGTCTCCCCAACTGCTTCCTGGAGTCAGTGGCTCTGCTTCCCCATACTTCCCCCACCTTGGTGTTTGCCTCTTCTCAGACGCAGTGGTGAGAGCCAGCAACCTGGTGCTGAGACCTCTGAAACCAGGAACCAAGTGAGTGTTTCTTCCCCTAAGCGTTTATTTCCAGGTGTTTTATTGCAGTGACAGATCACTAATGTGCTGGATCGTAAAAAGTGGGACCCGGTGACAAGTGTTAACTTATTGTGAGGGTCACCCTCAGAAGGGAGTTAGCTCAAGTCTGGGTCCTGAACCACTCAGGCTTTGCATCCTACCATGTGATTCCTTTTACATTTCCTCACTACACCATGACAGAAACAGGGCCCTGCCAGGACATTTGTGTTATAATAAACATAAATTTGCCCCCTAATCACTGATACCTGGCAGTCCCTCAGGCAAAGGGACATACTGTCATTCTCGCAAGGATCCAAAGTCCCCAACTCACCATATTCATGTCTAGTTGATTATCTTCTAAGCTAAAGCCAGAAAAATTAGAAGTTAACCACACTTCTTATATGAGATGGGGGAAGGTTACAGATTGTGAAAATAAAATCAAATTGTGAGGAATAAAATATGTAGTTCTGAGTCTTCGCTTTAAGGGACTCTTCATGAGGCCATCACTAGTGCTGATGATGCTCTTATTCCACTCACTGTTTTTATTGCCAGCCAGCTCCTCAGGTGTCATGAGTCTTGATCTTGTGGAATGACCCAACCCTTCACTCTTGAAGAGTCTGCCCCTGCTCCTGTTTATAGCAGAAGAGGAGTCTTCCTTAGCTTTTAGTTCTGGATGTGGAAGTACTATCAAGTTCCCTGAGGAGTCTCCAGTGTCAAATATTCCTGTCTTCATGATGCAACAGGAAGCCTGCCTTCCCTAAACTGCTGCCTCCATTTCCCCAGCAACTCCCACAACCCTCTGCTTTGTTGTCTCAGTGGTGAAAACAAGCCAATGCATCTGCTGAGAGGCTCAGTTCCCTCCTCAAATGAACCTTTGTGCATTCTTTGGCTCACCCCATGACTTGTTTCTCTGGGATGACAACTTTAAGCTGAGCAGCCTTTCAAGTTGTAGACACAAGAAACAAAGTGTTCCATATGCGTTATTGGGGTAACAGTGAGGTTCTTTAGCTTCTGCCTTGTTTCCCATCTGTGAGTGAAAAGGTCCAGTCTATAGGCTGCAGTTCAGACATACACCATAGCTTGTAG
The DNA here is from genome assembly GCA_902168415.1 of Peromyscus melanophrys. NCBI lineage: Eukaryota > Metazoa > Chordata > Mammalia > Rodentia > Cricetidae > Peromyscus > Peromyscus melanophrys. Next base: position 61,570 of record CABHPR010143627.1, on the reverse strand, counting down.
GACGTAGGCTTTCATTAATTTTACACTGCTTACATTGAGAAGGATTCAGGCAACAGGACGTATCAACTTACCTGGATCCTTTTTCTTTGGCTGACATATGGTCAGTTTCAGATGTCTGTTACTGGCTTAATACGGCTTGAATGGCATAAGGAGCTTTAGCTACCTCCATCTGCCTGTGATGTCTTCCTTAGACATTAACACATGCAAATGCCACTCACGTACATTTGCGGTGGTTTTGCTGCAAATTCCAAAAGCTAATTTTTTTTCTTTCTCTTTTGAAGGCTCCCCAGACTCCCCTCCCCCCCCCCCTTGGTAAATGTGTTAAATCTTGGAAAAGATGTTATCAAAAGGAGAAAAACAGGTGGGGAAGAAAGAGATGAGAACTCCCTGACAGCTCACTTCTGTTTTGCAGCTGTGAGAGCCGTTGTTGGAATTGTTACCTCCCTTACCAAGATAATTAATTCTCTTTTTTAAAAAATAGAAGGCACGTCTCCTTCCTTCAATCAGTGTCAACAGCCAATTACACTCTTTCATCACCCGAAGTGTGATAAGACAAATGTTATCAAGGAAGAAAACAGTTGGACTGACAAGATTAGCAATTCACTTCTTCTTAATCTTGTAATCACATGGTATGCAGCGGTTTACAATAATATACACCCAAATTTGCTAGTAAATCATTCCATAAAGGCCCTGTGTAAACCCCCATCACATCGTCTGCATTTGGTGCCGAAGAGCTCGTCTTCCTGTAAGAGACACGAGATGAATTAAGACCACCTCCTCCTTGTGGAGTTTTCCCTCATCCATTACCCTCTGCAGAAGGTTGTTAATTATGTAAAGAGAGTCATACCCAGTAGAGTGTATAACTGTGAATGGCTTTTAGGGGTAACAGAAAAATCAAAGGCAGCTGAGGGTGACAGAAGGTTCGTCACCATCAATAAGATTAACACTTTGCTGTCATCTGCTGGGAAACAAAAGGCTTCTAGTCTTTACGAGGGTCAGACATTTGTTGTGTCATTTGGAACTTGTCCCTAAAGTCTGTGGGAAGCCCAACTCTGTTTTTGGTACTCAAGAATCGCACTCTTCACCCAAGGTGTGAGTGTGATGGGTATGAGTGTTGAAGTATGACAGAGGTGACACTTGTAATTGACAGGGACTAACTGATTGACAAAACCAGCCCCCATTCTGCCAGGGTGGTGATATTGTCACATTCCTTCTTTACCCCGGCTCCTTCCACTCTTTTGGACAGGGGTAGGGGGTTGGATAATGTGATGCTCAGAAGATGAATGAAGGGTTCTGTCCATTCTTGGTCATTGGGTGACCCTGTAGCTCCAGTGGCTCCTCCTCAACACATGGCCTTGGCTTTCTCTCAAGGTGTTGTTAGCCCTAGAATTTCCCAGCGTACAAACTCTTTGACCTTAGAAGCACAAAGGGCTTGAAGTGGGGCATTTAAAGCCAAGCAAAGTGCTTCAATGAAGAACAGGAGGGAAGGCAAAGGCAGATTCATGCTCAGTGGACCATAAGGTAGATGTTGTTCTCCTGCCATGGGGTGGAGGAAGGAATGGGGCTTGGTTCAGAGCTTTCCAATGATCCACCTAATATTAGAGTCCAACTTTCCAAGAAGCATCATTGCCACCTTCATGGAGGAGATGGTACAGCTGTACCCTTGTGGTGTATGCACACATCAGGTACCCTGGCCTTTGAAGCTGCATCCATTCTCATTCCTTGACTTGAAACCTAAAGGGGAATTTCTGCTCCCTGGGTGGCCACAGAACCTCCAGCCAGTCTTAGAAGATCTCTGAAAACAGAACAATCATGCTGTTCTTTCAAACCCTGCTGTTGAGGAACCCAGAAAGCATTCCCAGCTTGCCAAAGCATCATCATTTCTCCCAGGGTATCTCTAGGAAGCTACTTGGGGAAGCTGTCCAAGGGGAGAAATGGACATTGCCTCAAGGCATGAAGGCTTTTGACCCTATGGATGCACATCTCAGGATAGTCTGATGATTGGGTTCCACAGTGACCACAACTGGAGTCACCCACACAGCAGGATCACAATATTTTCTAATAAAAATATCCCCAAGTCCTAAAATGTAGCCTAAATGTAGCCAAGTTGATAATTTATGGAAGACAGCAATGCTGAGCACAGTGCTTGACAATCTCCCACCAAGAGCGAATGAAAATGTGTCTATTGCCAAGTAAAGAGAACTCCACAGACCCCTGTGAATACTGCATGCCGAGGCCACAAATACGCATCACTGTGACAGGTCACAATCATTGAATGTGCTGGTAGAAAATATATTACATGCCTCTGTCACTTCAGATGCCCAGAATGCCCTCAAGGGATGATGCCAACCTTCTGTTTTGCAAACCAGGAAGATATGATGATAAATAAAAATTCAGACTACATGGTGAAGTGACCCATTACTGACACTGGGCTATGAAGGATTAAGAATTTGTGGTGGTTTGAAAGAAAATGGCCCCTGAAGGGAGTGGCACTATGAGGGGGTGTGGCCTTGTTGGAGGAAGTGTGTCACTGTGGGGGCGGGCTTTGAGGTCTCCTTTGCTCAAGCTTCCCTCAGTGTGACTGTCAATTGACTTCCTGTTGCCTGAAAGATGTAGGACTCTCAGCTCCAGCAACATGTCTGCCTGTACACCACCATGTTCTCCATCATGATGATAATGGACTGAACCTCTGAAACTGAAATTGAGCCACCACAATTAAATGTTTTCTTCATAAGAGTTACCATGGCCATGATGTCTCTTCACAGCAATAAAAACCCAAACTAAGATAGAATTGTTCCTATTTATGTCAGGCATGGTAACACATGTCTTTAATCCCAGCACTCAGGCAGAGGCAGGTGGATCCCTTAGTTGGAGGCCAACCTGGTCTACAAGAGTTCCAGGACAGCCAGGGCTGTTACACAGAACAGCCCTGTCTCAAAAAACAAACAAACAAAAAATCACACACACAAACAAACAAACAAACAAACAAGAATTGTCCCTATTTTTAAAGCCCTGAGTGGCAGCATGCACCTACAACCCCAGAGCTAGGTGGGGGTGGGGGTGGGTGGGGGCTAACAGGCTAGCCAGGGTAGACAAATGGCAAAATCCAGGTTCAGTGGAGGATGAGGAGAATACCTGAAGTCAACTCTGCCCTCCACATGTACACACACATACATGAGGGGTGGGAGTGGGGCTGTGGAAAGAGACACAGAATTGCTATTTTTAAGTATGCTATCCTAGTTAATTGGTTTCTAGAGATTCCTAAGCCAAAAATAGTATCAAGATGAAAACATCTGGTGCTGAACCCACAGCATGTGCAGTCTATTGTGGCAATTCTATTTATAAGTAGTCCCACTACTGTGAGACGGCTAGGAAGACATATTGCTATAGTTCTTTCTAGCTGCTGCTTCTTCTTCTTCTTCTTCTTCTTCTTCTTCTTCTTCTTCTTCTTCTCCTCCTCCTCCTCCTCCTCCTCCTCCTCCTCCTCCTCCTCCTCCTCCTCCTCCTTCTTCTTCTTGTATGTATGTATGTTTGTTTGTTTGTTTGTAGCTGAAGTTTTTTCTGGTCCTGCCCAGCCCCATGGACCCTGAAGCCACTTATAAAATAATCACTCAGAAGCTTATATTAATTAAAACTGGTTGGCCATTAGGTCAGACCTACCACTAACTAGCTCTTACATTTAAACTCAGCCCATTTCTCTTAATCTATATGTTGCCACGTGTTCTGTGGCTTTACCTGTGTGCCATTACATGCTGTGCCCTGGACAGTAGGCTGGCGTCTTCTGACTTAGCCTTCCCAGAATTCTCCTTGTCTGCTTGTCCCGCCTGTTCTTCCTGCCTGGCTACTGGCCAATCAGCATTTTATTTATCAGTCAATCAGAGCAACACATATTCATAGCATACAGAACATCCCACAGCATTTGTTTGTTTGTTGTTGTTTTTGAAAGTTACTCTTTGTAACAGCCCTGGCTGTCCTGGAACTCACTTTGTAGACCAGGCTGGCCTTGAACTCACAGAGATCTGCCTACCTCTGCCTCCCAAGTGTTGGGATTAAAGGCACCTGCCACTACCACCCAAGTTTTTTTCTAGCCTTTTTTCCCCACCTATATACCACATGCCAATATTAGAATATGATGATTAAATGTATAGTTCTCAGCTGTTTCATTTGCTTATTATTGCTTTGTATATACTTCTTATATTCTTCAGAATCAGGGGTTTTAATGAATGTGACAGTATAGTATGTGGGTGTTTTATGGTTACTTAAGTAAATCCATTCACATAATGTCTCCAAACTTTATTATAAGAATCCCATGAAAATCTTCATGATAAATCCATCTGCATTGATCAGATTTCTTTCTTAGAAAATATCCCTTGAAGTGGATACCCTGGTCCACAGAGTATGAAGATTTTCAGATTTCTAAAGACACAGGGCCAACATTTTCTTGGTCTATACACCTCATAATTAATTAGTCAACTATTTACTGTGCAAGCTACTATATATAAAGTACTGGGCATGAGGAAGGAATACATTGGCCACTAAAATCAGCAGGCTCCCTTGATCTCACAGAATTTATTACTGAGACTCTCAATCTGAGAACAAGGATTTTTGTAAATTCAGAGCTCAATTTCATGCAGAATTGAGACTTTCATAAGGAGAAAGGAAAAACAAAAGGCAGTCCCTGCCTCTCATCATGCCGTTTATGCATGATTCCCACAAACAAATGGTACTACAGCGTGCTAAGCAATGAAGCAGCTGTCAGAGTGCCCATAAACTGTGCGTGATCTTCAGTTAGTTAAGGTCTTCGAGGAATACAGAAGCTGAAGTGACTCCAAATGGTTCTTAAAGGGAGAAATAGAAAACTATTATTCCATTTCCCAATTTAATAATGAAAAGGAATAATTCACATGCCAAAGGGCTGTTTATTTTTTTTTTCCGGCAAGTTATCTAAGAAAAGAACGTTAGGAATGGGGCAATTAGGAGGAAGAGAGAGCCTCCTGGGGACCCCTGTATACTGTGGTGGATTGAGCTGACATGGATGGGGTTCCCTCCTGTCCCAAGTCTGGTGAGAAGTGCAACAAGGGAGAGAGGAGGAAGACAGGGCAGAGTGAGGACAACATAGTCATGTACTATACCCATGTACTATACCCATCGAGCCCTAACACCTAGCATCTATCCAGAACTCTTAGGGCCATCAAAGAAAAAATAATTCTTTTTTTTAAGAACAAAGGTATAAAAAAGACATGAATAATATTCACAAGACATATTTCACAGAATAAAAAACATTCAGTGGTCAAAAAACATGAAAGGACACTCAGTCTCAGTACCAGGGGGATGTGTTCAGACACTCAGTCTTAGTACCAGGGGGATGTGTCCAGAATTCAGAGTGGCGTATTGCATTACGTATATCGTATTGGCTGAAATTGAAAAGCCAGAACATACTAAGTATGGACAACCATTGCATCTTCAAAAGCTGTTTGCAATTCGATAATGCTGAGTTGGAAAATAATCTGACACTTTCTTTCAGATAGAAAACTTTTTCTGACCATAAATATCACTCCTGACCATAATGATGGAGAAATCGGACACGTGTAAGACTGTTCATTATTGAGCCACTTATTTTGATTATATTTATTTATTTAATTGTGTGTGTGCCCATGTGCGTGCTTGTGCAAGTGCTCTTGCACACACACATGAATATTGGTGCCTGGGGAGGCCGGAACAGGGCGTTGTCCCCTTGAGCTGGAGTTACAGGTGGTTGTGAACCACCTCACATAGGTGCTGGGAACAGAACTCCAGTCCTCTGCAAGAGAAGTCAGTGCTCCTAACCGCTGAACCATCTCCCCAGCCCCAAGCCGCTCACTTTATAAAAGCAAAGCTGGAGAGGCCACATTTGCATTAACAAGAGCATTAGGGGGGAAAAAAACAGAAAAGTAATGAGCTAAAACTATTTCATCTATCAACAAAGATGAACACCAAAATGCAGTCTCAGAAGAATGATAGCATTTTCCTGAAGCTTGAAATTTGGCAATATTGAGCAATGCCTCTCTAATGGCTCTGTGGAAACTCCAAGTTGTCTTCCTGGACTTACATGTTAACGAGGGGAAACGCAGGTTACAAGACCAATAAGGAAAAGAAGTGGGAGGTGATGTATAAAGTGGGATAGTGGCGGGTCTCGAGACAGGTTATAAATAAATTGATCGGAGATCTGAGATGGTGAGGTGTGAGCAAAGCCTGAAAAGGGAGCAAGCCCCACAGTTGTCTGGGTGAGGAGTGTCTTTAGCGTTACACGTGTGTAGACTTGATTCCATTCTTGATGTGTCAGCACTCTACAATGAGGTAAGCTGCCTCCTTCACCTGACGTTAGCTCCCTCTTCCTGTTGTTTCCCCTCATTTCTAAAGCATGTTTTATATTGACAGTCTTTAAAGACTTTTCCTAGACAAAGCAAGTATAATTATTCTTGAGTACTTGTTGCTTTTCTTTCTTTTCTTTTTCTTTCTTATCTTTTTTTAGAAAACCAAGGGTGGTAGTACACATCTGTGATCCCAGCACTGGAATTTATTTTATTTTACTTTATTTAATTTAATTTAATTTTACTATTTTATTTTATTTTTTTATTTTATTTTATTTTATTTTATTTTATTTTATTTTATTTTATTTTATTTTATTTTATTTTATTTTATTTTATTTTATTTTGTGTTTGACTGTTATCCCTGCATGTATGTATGTGCACCACATGCATGCCTGGTTCCCTGTAGGGGTCAGAACAGGGATTCTCTGAAACTGGAGTTAAGGATAGTTAGGAGCTACCAGGTGGGTGCTGAGAGCTGGACCGGAATACTCTACAAGAAGAACAAATGCTCTTATCTCCCAGCCTCCGCCCCCCCTTTAAAGACAGGGTCTCATGGATCCCATTGGCCTCCAATTTACTATACAGCAGAGAATGACCTTGAACTCGTCCACCTGGCTCCATTCCCCCAGTGCTGGGATTTAGGTTTAATCCACCACCCCTGGTTTATGTGGTGCTGGGGTTCGAATCCTGAGCTGTGTGCATGCCAGTCAAGCATTCTATCCAGCTACATCCCCAACCCACAGTTACTCTCTCGGTAACTTAGTGGCCAGAGTAAAGTCTGTATTTTGTAAACCTCACAGTTAGATCAGGGGTTTTGCTATGATTTATAACTACTGCAATTTCAGAGAAAATAGATTAGATAGCTGTACCTAAGTTCAATGACCCAGTAAATATAAAATTTAAATATCCTACTGTGGCAATTGAGAATATTTTTGGCTTGACAATCAGTAGGAAGTACTGTGTCTTTTGGGAGTTGAGGCATTAGAAACATGCATTAGGATAATAGAGTTTTCAAGAGAAACTTATAAACTAGGGTGAAAATTAGATTTGGGGCTTTAGTGGCTGGGATTCTAATTTAACATGCTGTGGAATTCACCTCATCAAATGGCTGAACTAATCTCTCATGCCAACAACTGCCTGGGTTAATAAAAAACCCGAAGCAGTTTGCATGTTAATAAATAAGAGAAAATATAAAAACTGCAGACCTCTCTCCTTCCTGAGCACAGGCTGCATATGACCCTAATGGAGCCACTCGGATGTGATGGAGGCATTCTAATTAGTGAACCACACTGCGCTCATGTTTCATAGTTCCTGTTTAACAGGACTGCCGCCTGTGCTTTTAAAGCAGTATTCCCAGAGATTCCATCTGATGCTGAGCTGATTACAGTGTGCAGTGGATGTTCTTCTGCTGTCAATTTCATCATCTTCCTATACGGCTCCCTGTGCTAGCAATATGGCTGAGGACTGGTCTATTTTCATTAATCACAAACTTCAAGGAAGAGTTTTCACCCATGAGCACTTTTCAAAAAAGGCATCAAAAATGTAACCTGCTGTGTGCGTTCATAAATACACAGTGTCTCATCCATCCCAGCACGAGAAGACTTTGTTAAGGGGTGAGGTGTCGAAGGGGTCTGGCATGGTTTAGGGGAGTCTTCTCCCCTTCATTCCTGCTGTGGACTCCGCATGGGCCCTGCACTGTGAGGCATCTGAGGCCTTCTCTGAGTCGCTGCTCTTCTCTGTCTCAGCTAAGGCCTGTTTTCAAGCCTTGCCATTTCCTTCCGGGTTTTGGTGTTTTCCTAGGGAGATAATATTAAGGACAGGGAAACAGGTAACAAATGTTAGGTACAGATCTGTGTGGCCTTGGGGTCTTCCTTGATTTATTTTAGTCCTTCTTTTCCATGTATATTCATTCATTCATAAACTTAAACTGTTTAATTTTAAGGGCTATTTTTTCCTTTAAGATTTATGATTACATGTCTTAATGCAATTCTTTAAAAATACCAATTTTGAACTTGGGAAGTTAATGTTTTCACCTGATCTATCATTTGGAAATTTTCTACTCTGTGATATTTTTTTTTCATTGAGGATTTTTACCTTACTCTTTGTTTCTTGGCTTGAAATTCTTGTTTTTCAACCCTCAACTATCTTATTTACTCACTTTTATTCTTGTGAAAAAATTTTACTTTCTCACATGTGTGAACAAAATATGGATCCATATGAGCCATGAGAAGTGATATAAATTCTTCTCTACATGTTTCCGGAGTGAAATGGAAGCCTTGTTAATAATTTTGCTGGCACAACAGGTTCATCTGGGACAGCCCCAAGCAAAGCAAGGTGCAGGATCACTCAAACAACAGAGGCCATCTGGGTCTCTCCCCTCCTCAGCATCCCCAGGCACTGTGGATGTGGTAGTATGTCCACAGCTCCCTCATCGACTATTTCAAAGCTTCCAGACATCTCTTCCCAAATATAATAATAGCCAATGACAATTTATTACCTGGAGAGTGCTTTCCTGGATAATTCTGGGAAGAATGTAGTATAAGTTTCTCTTGAAGGTAGACAGTTTCTTCCCAAACTGGAGTAAAGTAGCTATTCATAGTCTGCTTTCCTGTGTGAGTTTTTAGACTCACAAGACCCAGTGATCTTGGAGCTAGAGACATGGTCCAGTGGGTAAGGTGCCATGCATGCAAGCATAAGGACCTGGGTTCAGATCCCATCACCCTGTAAAATCCTGGAATGGCGTGCCCCTGTAGTCCCAGCACCTGGGGGAGGTGGAGCAAACTCTGCCCAGTGAACTCCAGGTTCTGTGAGAGACCCTCTGAAAATTAAGGTGGAGAATGATCAAGGGAGACCTGAGTGTCAACATCTGGCCTCCAGATGCACTCAGGCCAGTGAATTTAAGGCAATCCTCCTTAACAGCATGACATCTTTCAATAGGGTATCCTCAAAGAAGGAGCAGTGGTCTCTGGGCAGACCTATATGATTGGTGGAATAAACATGTGTATTTATAAGTGGCCACCAATGGGATCTTGGCAGGCTCCTGGTAGAGGAATGGAGTCTCCTGCCCCATGCAATTTTCTGACTCTCCATCATTACTGGGACCTGAAAGAGAAGGCTAATGGAAGAGATAGCCATAGTAAGGCTTCTTGCTCCTGCTGACAATCTTCTCTTCTGTTGGCCATCCCTGGACCTTCACTCTAGCCCTCATGGATTGCCAGGATGTTGGAGGGATCCATCTGCCTGCCCTAACATATCTCAGCTGCCTCTAAGGGACAGCTGGCTCCTTAGGATATTTATCCCCACCATATTTTATCAAACCTAGGATCTTATAATATATACCATCATTTTATATTCTACCAAGAAAGAAAAACAATGCCGTCAGTTCACCCATGGCATGCCGTCAATTTTAAAATGTAGCCTGACTTTACAGATATTAAAATGTGACAAATGTGTCTCTTAGAATCAGCAGGAAAATACTTTTTTCCTTTCCATTTCATACCATTTGATTATTAATTCTCTTTCAAGACCCAGCCACAGAGGGTTGGGACTTGAAGCTGGAGGCCTACCTGCTTCATTACATTACATTCTGATTCATTACATTTCCCAAACCCCTGGTTCTATCAAATGAAATACCCATCAATCCCCATGCCTCAGCCCAACAACTGAAGAAACAAAGAGCCAGGGAGACTGTCTAAATTAAACTTGGCTGGTGCAGGATTTGAACTCGGGAATTCTGACCACAATTGCACACAGCAAATCATTGCATCAGTGCGTACTCAGATACACCCTTTCTAACAATGGCTTTGGTGGAGGTGAGAGGAGAATCGTGATGTTTTTATTATACAGACTACACTTGAAGACATGATAAATGGCTTTGCCTGTTCAGAACCTACCTGATGCCTAAGCTACCAAAAATGTGGTACCCTTTGAGACCCTGTCTCAAAAAGGATGGTGGAAGCCAGGCATGGTGGTACATGCCTTTAATCCCTGTTCTAGGGAGGCAGAGGCAGGTGGATCTCTGCATTCAAGGCTAGCCTGGTCTACAGAGTGAGTTCCAGGACAATCAGAGCTGTGCAGAGAAATCCAGTCTTGAAAGAAAAAAAAAGTATGGTGGAGAGTGACTGATGAGGACACCCAACATCAACATTCAAGCGCACACACACACACACACACACACACACACACACACACACACACACACACCATGTATACAGACATATAAAAAATAAAATAGTTTTAAAAGAGTTTGACAATGGAAAAGTAAAATAATTAGTATTATAGTAAACATTAAAGGGCTGGAGAGATACTCAGCAGCTAAGAGCACTGGCTGCTCTTCCAGAGGACTCCGGTTCAATTCCCAGCACCCACAATGGCAGCTCATGCCTGTCTGTAACTCCAATTCCAGGGCTTCTGACACCTTCACATAGAATTATATGCAGGCAAAACACCAATGAACATAATTTTTTTTAAAAAGACATTGAAACTATTGAAAAATTCAGAGAGAAATAAAACGATACAAATATTTAATATAAAGTAATACAAATTGTGAGACCAAAACAGGAACAACATACCTTGCAGGTTAAGGTTTCTGTTTGCAATTAAGACAGTTAAGAATAAGTTCCTGTTTGTCTTATACCGGTTAAGGTTTCTGTTTGTAGTTAAAGAATAAGTTGCTGTTTGTCCTGTGCCAAGTCCTTGCAAATTAAGGTTTCTATTGGTAATTAAGAATAAGTCTCTGTTTCCTAGGTCTGATGTAAACTGCAAAGCATGTTTTCCAAGCTACACTAAACTTGCAGCCCTGTTCACATGATGTATATCCTGACCCTTGTTCCTTCCCTTTCACTGTGTTTTTCTAACAACGTGTAACAGCCCACTCTTGCCCCTGTGCGCACCTTATCTCTCCTATAAAAGGACTTCAAGAGGCCGGCAGGGACAGCTCTCTGAAATCTTGACTTAGAGAGAGTCAGCCGGACTAGCCAGTCCCAAGGGCACCCCAAAATAAAGCTTGCTTCAATTGGACTATCATGGATTTGGTCTTTCTCCTCGAAAATTTGAGGTTTAATAAAATGTTAATATAAAAACAGGTCTTAAAGGCTTATTTGGGAAAAATAGTAAATCTATGTCTTTTTTCCCCTATCATGGATCAGTCCCAAAGATAAGCAAGCACAGTACCACTTAACTATATCCCCAGCTCTTGGGTTTTTTTTTTTTGTTTGTTTGTTTGTTTCAAAACAAGATCTCTCTGTGTACTACAGACTGGCTTTGAAGTTGTTATGTAGCCTAGGCTAGCCTCAATTCCATAATCATCCTTTGTCAGCTTCCCAATCAATAAGGTTACAGGCATACACCACCATACCATACAGAGCCTATAATTCTTGATTAGTTGTATAATTTTAGGACTGGGAAGAAGAAATAAAGATATTTTAATTTACATGACAAATAGCAGGGTAGTGAAAATATATCATAAATTACTGTAAGTGAAAGGAGCAATGTGTACAACAAAGACACAAACTCATCCCTGAAATGGAAAAACTGAACAAACCCACCACCACCACCACCAACAACAACAACAAAAATGCAGCCCCAGCAATCTCAAGCCCATCCGAAAATATTCAGCAATATGATAGAAACAGGACCGAAACTATATTAAAATTAAATAAAAAACAGTATTGTTCCATAATTGAAGTCAAAGTCAGACTTGGGTTTGGATAAAGAACCACAGACGGACCAAGATGAAATTGCAATCAAAGACGCAGATTAAAAGGAGAGGTGAGTGGGGCAGAGGAAGGAGGGACGTGGTGCTGTCACCAAGGGAAGTTCAAAGCGAAACCATCCGCTAGAGCAGGGACCCAAAGGGCCCTTTGATACTAAAGCCAGATGGAATCTATGAACTCCAAACAATAGCTCTGAGCATTTATGGGCTGATTAACATAACATCAAAATTGATGGAACAAAAAATATTTTATACATAAAAAGTGACAGAAATATAATTATAATGTAGCACTAAATATTGTTATCATGTATTCTAGAGCAAATTGAGAAAAAAAATAAAGGATGTAGCTGGCCATTTAAATAGCACAATTAACAAAACTTAATCAGTAGAAATAGCAACATTTTTACATACTAGATTTTTTTCCAATTCCACTGATGGTTTTCCAAATCCTTAAGGAAATAGCACATAAAATTGATAAATACTTTTAAAATGTAAGCTATTTTTAAAAGCAATTTTATTTACTCATAATCTAACTCCCCCCACCAAAACAAAAGTCTGAAAGTAGCTGTCGGGACCCAAAGAGTGAAATTATGATGAACTTTCTAGTGTTAGGCTTTTCAATATGGTAGCCGTCAATCTCCTTTAGTATTTACATTTAAAGTAATACAAGTTAAGTCCCTCAGTCAAAATTGTCACGTTCGTGTGCTCCATAGTTCCTCTAAGCAAGTGGCTGTCATATGAACAGCACAGACATCCCTACATAGGTCACCACAAGAAGCTTTCTTAAACACTGAGCATTGCTTCCAGAAATCAGAATTCATGAACACACCAAAGCAAATACCACATAAGAAAACAGACATAAAAGCCCATTTAAAGTAAATGCAGCCTAATAACAATGGATTGGTATAATGAATGGATGGATAGGTATAACAAAGAAGGACCACATAATTCATATGTAATAGACTAGTTCATAAAAACTGTAGGAAAAAACTAATACCTTAGGCTAGAAAAGAACAAGGATGTGAACTAGTGGATTGACTACGTAGTAAAAACTAATTTAAAAAAAAGTATATAAAATTAGTAACCCTGGGAGCTGGAGAGATGGCTCAGTGGCTGCTCTTCCAGAGACCCTGGCTTCGATTCCTAGAACCCACATGGTGGTTCACAACCATCAGTAACTCTAGTTCCAGGGGAATCTGACACCCTCTTCTGTTCGCTGCAGGTACTACATTCACATGGGGCACAGACACATGCAAGCAAATACACCCACTTAAAAAAAGTAGTAAGGCTATTGAGTGAGATGACTTATCTTCAAGCAAATACACCCACTTAAAAAGGTAGTAAGGCTATTGAGTAAGATGACATATTTTCAAGCAAATACACCCACTTAAAAAGGTAGCAAGGCTATTGAGTAAGATGACATATCTTCAAACAGCACATCAATAATGATAAGATAATGACGGTGTGGTGAGAGGACCACTCACAAATGACTGAAGGCAAAAATGTCTTAAAGTTCTGATAAGCACATTCTAGAAAGCCCCCTCTAAACTCAAACCTGGCTGCACACTGGAATCGCTCTGGAGACTTAACAAATGAGATACCCGAGCCTCCATCCCCAGACACCTTGTTTAATTGGCTTTAGACAGAGTCTGGACACTGGTGCTTTTCATGTTGTGGAAAATGTGATACACAGAACAAGGTTGGCACCATGGAGCCAGAGGCGCAGCTACTGGGACAGAGACAACCCCATTTGAGTGCAGGGCATGGCGAACGGGGCATTCACAGGATGGATTCCCACCTATAGCTCTGCCAGGCAGCAGAATGACATAGCAACCAATGCACCCATTTGGTGGGAAGTAGTCAAGGAAAGGTGACTATGTGAGTGTCGAGGCAGAGGGCAGCTGAGACTGACCCCGGAGCAGGGAGCGTGTGGCTTATTATGCACTTTTATTTATTTTTTTAAAGATTTATTTTTATTTTACATGCATTGGTGGGTGTTTTTGTTTTTGTTTTTGTTTTGTTTGTTGGTTTGTTTTGTTTTTATTTATTTATTTATTTATTTATTTGCCTGCATGTATGTCTGTGTGAGGGTGCCATATCCCCTGGAACTGTAGTTACAGACAGATGTGAGCTGCCATGTGGGTGCTGGGAATTGAACCCGGGTCCTCTGGAAGAGCAGCCAGTGCTCTTAACCTCTGAGCCATCGCTCCAGCCCTGTTAATGTACTTTTATGAAGAGAACTAAAGTTACCTTTCAAAGAGGCTTGATACAATTGACCTGGAATGGTAGGAGAGACGGTGCTATGGGAAAAGACTGGAAAACAGCATATATTCAAGAGTGAGTTCTCTCAGGAGCCAGGGATACCTCCTTATGTTTTGAACAACTGTGGCTTTCTGGAAGCTAGTTTTGATTCAAAATGAAAAGCTAGAGAAGGAGAAACCTCAGATGAACTGCAATTGTTCCAAATGGACTAGGGAATAAAGGTTAAGTTTCCTTCACTTTAGGGTTTAAGCTTAAATAATCTTACTTACCATGTGCTATGGTCAGACATGCCAGGAACTCCCCCCCCCCCCCAATTGCAGAAGCGCTAGGATGTGGAGCTGCCTGAGAGTGATGAGATGGACAAAGTTCTGCCTTTGTGAATAAGCGGATACTGTCAGACAGGAAGTTCTCTCCCTTGGCCCTGGTGAAAATGGTTATAACAGCATCTAAAGTCGTCAAGTTTTGCAATAGCAAGAAGTCCAGTGCAAACTGAGGCCGTGCTGACCAGGGATGCACCTTGAGGAGCCAGAGCAAGCAGCTGTGATTATTGTGGAGTTTCCTCAAGGTATCTGTGTACGGACAGTCTTTTTGTTCAAGGCAGGCAGGATAGTAAGGGAGAGTTCAGCAGTTGCCAAATTGCCAATTATGGACTGAAATTGACCCTCCCCCAATCAATATCTTTCATTACAGAAAGATAAACATCAGAAGGAGTGCTTATAACATGAACTTATGGATCTTACCATTAACACTGACAGTGATTTGTTTGTTTGTTTGTTTGTTTTTGTTTTTCAAGACAGGGTTTCTCTGTGTAACAGCCCTGGCTGTTCTGGAACTCTATTTGTAGACAAGGCTAGCCTTGAACTCATTGAGATCCTCCTGCTTCTGCCTTCAGAGTGCTGGGATTAAAGGCATGCACCACCACCACCCAGAAACAATGATTTTTTTTAAAACAATGTGTAGCATCTTCCCAGCACCCCCAAGGAAGGTCTCCTCATGTACCTCAGCATCATCCTGAATGAGGTAAGGAGGAGTACCTCATTACTGATTTCCACATGGCTGGTTCCAACTCTGTGGAGAAAGGTCAGTGCTGGCTTTCCACAAGCTCTCTCAGGGTTCTGATCTCATCTGTGGGTTAGTAATTTGATAGGCTATCAGAAAGTGATAGACACTTAGTAGGTAAGACCTAGTAGAAAGGATTAGGTCCTTGGAAGAATACTCTTCAAGACTGTATCTAGTCCCTGGGCCTTCCCCTTCTCTCTGCTTGCTGGTGACCTTGAGGTGAACAGCCTCCTTTGCCTCAAGCCCTGGTAGCAGTAGAATTCTGTCTTGCCTCAGGGCAAAAACAGTGGAACCAGATAACCAAGGTGTGGAATGGAAATCAAAACAAATCCTTCTTCCTCTAAATGTTTACCTCGGGTATTTTGTTACAGTGGCTGAAAGCTAACTAAAAGAGAGTTTAATCTGCTCCAGTTTGGAGTAAATTAAAGCAGATAGAAGAAGGGAACCAATGGTAAATCATTGAGTTTCTGTTTTAGAGAAGGTTATTGGCACGGCTAATGTTTTAAAATGGGGATGTCATCAGATAACAAAAATAATCAACAATAACCACAGTATTATGCAAAGGGTTTTGGTCCCACTGGTCATCAATACATGGCAAAAAGACCACTTACCAATCCAGAAGGATGTATTTTGACAATTTCACAGTGAGGATAGCCTTATGGGCACATATTAACTGACAACCAGCTTTAAGTACTCAATATTATTTTTCCTGCAAAAACCATGGAGTGAAATCACAAGGATAATGAAAGTTGTTTAAATATATTTCTAATAACAAGCGGTACGTAATTATTCTGGAAAGGGTGAAATAAAAGAATTATGATATTTTTATTCCTTAGTGGTACTAAAGAGCTCCCCAAATTATATTGATTAATTCTTTTGAGAGGTACAGTTGATACCATGTTAGTCACAAGTTAAATGGTGTTCTACCATGTTTTCATAATTAGAATAACAAACTTAATATTTTGAGTGCATCATCATAGTCATGAAAATCTGAACCATACAACCCCAGTTGGATATACCCAAAGGTCACACTGTGCATAAAATGAAAAAATGTTGGGAGATTTTGGTATCTTAGATCTCAGAACAGGAAGCAGCTCGGGAAATCGGTTGTGGGAAGAGAAAAACTCAAATGACATTTTTCAAGTTAAGAATAACTAACATCGCAAATAAAACATAATACACAAAAGGTGCTCTTCAGAGAATCACAATTTAAATTGATGGAGAGATTTAAACTCTTTCTTCAGTCGTGAGTTGGTTACGTGGGAAACAGCTGAGATCCACGGCTGTATAAGATGGAAGGAAGGACTGGACTTTGTTAGAACAAGGTTTCCATTTTTCATGTTTAGATCAGACGTCAGCTGGTCTATTTGCAAAGATCAGCGCTCACAGTGCCGGTCTATCTGCGGCCGTGCGGTATTGGAGGAAGGGTAGGTTTGGTGTTGGCACCCGGGTTACTTATTGGAGCTGCAGAGAATTTTTTGTGCTGGGTAAATAGTTTTTCCTGTGCAGATGCTGGTATGTGCATCACTGCAAAACATCAAAAGAAAAGATAGTACATGCCATGAATCCCTTGAAATAGAAGAAAAGAAGTTTAGAATTCCTTCACCGCCATCCTAAGATCAGGCAGGAGGCAGACATCTCATGCCCACAGTTGGACAGGATTAGCCTGTGTAGAATTGCCCAGTGACCAGAAGCTTTTGGGAAGAGGAGGCGGCACTGGGGGTTAAATTAGGGCATCATGCATGTGAGGCAAGGGATCTACCACAGTTGGTTTTTAAATTTTTTTTTTTTTTATAAGTAAACCTTTTTTTTTTTTTTTTTTTGGTTTTTCGAGACAGGGTTTCTCTGTGTAGCTTTGCGCCTTTCCTGGAACTCACTTGGTAGCCCAGGCTGGCCTCGAACTCACAGAGATCCGCCTGCCTCCCCAGTGCTGGGATTAAAGGCGTGTGCCAACACCGCCCGGCGGTTTTTAAATTTTTATGTATTTTAATTCTTTTAAGATTTTCTTGGAACTATTTCCTACTGACAGAACCAGGAAAAGAGGAGAGTCACCACCTTCAATTGTGGTCCACAGGCTCTACCAGGCTCCAGTGGATAGTTCCAATCCATCCATCACACAAACGGCTCTGGTTAAACTAACCACATCACAAAACAAAACTGAAGTCACGGATTTGGGAAGGGCACAGGCAGGGAGCTAGAGGCGAGAGGGAGATGAGAGAGCAGTCAGCCGGCCTAGTCTTTCCTCTCCTTCCTGAATGGACTCGGAGATGAAGATGTCTACTTTTGATTGGCAGGTCCCTGCCTTAGTCTTTCCTTCCTTTTGGTAACACCAGCCACTGTGTCCTCATGGCCAAGCAAACTATGACCCCTAAGTTCTTTTGAGACCCTCTAATCACTCATGAGCAGGGGTTCAGGCAGAGCATTCCCTCTCTGTCCCCAGGCAGAACATCTCCTGGGGCTGTATGTGGTTCCTTCCTTCCTACCCTCCAGGTTCTAGGGAATTCTGCCAACTTAAGCATTCCTGTATCAGTGACTCAGGAAGTGCCCCCTTCCATCCTGACTTTGGGGCCTTCCCATTCTTACCTGTAACCCTTCAGTTTCTTCACACTGCTTAAGGGCTTTACTCAGTGTTACTGGTGAACATGGCCACACAGCCCTTGGGGGAAAGAGCAATGGCCATTCCGTCTTTGCATGAATTTGCACACTTACATGTGTGTTAAGAGCAAGAGAGAGAGTGAAGGGGAGGACTTGGCCAGATTCTTCAACACTGGACCCGTCAGAACCCCGCCAACCAACCCCCTCCTACACAGGAGACTGGAGAGCAATTTGAAACACTCTGTGCTTCCCTTCGCTTTTACTAGATGGAGTCACCACAGATGTCCCCATGTTTTCTGGCCCAGACCCAGGTAACCATCCTAGTGGCTTCTACTCTAAGTTACTAAGTGACCAAGGGTGAACTTCCAACCATTCAGAGCTCTGTTTCTCATCTGTAACAGTAAGGCAGAAAACTTAAGGAGCCTCTGACTTGAAATAGTCATGTACTTTCTAATCATGGGGAAGGGGCAGAAGAGTGAGAAGCATAATTATGGTAGTATATAGAGACCTCACATAGAACGATGCATACCTTTTAAAGCCCGGTCTACTTCGTTGTCACTTGCAGCTGATCCTGGGCGTGGAGAAGCCCCTCCCTCTGGGAGTTGAAAAGGAATTTCTTTGGCCCACGGACAAGCATGAAATAATGTAGAGTATCTCATAGAAACATAGGGATCCTTGCTAAAGAAAACATGAGAAATGAAGATGGTTTTGAGATTCAAAACTCCTAATGGTTGTAAAATTTACACCCCTGACTTTATGGGTTACTTTTGTCAAGTAAGGTCAGTAGTTGACAAATGTACCTCCACTGACCCAGTTCTAAGCAGGGTCTGCAGCAGGGGACCTGGCTTCATGTGCACTAAGTACTGTATGTAACAGCAAACACTCCTTATCCCTTGTGCAAGCATAATGCAGGACCTACAAAGGGTAAAGCATGGATGTAACTGCAGGTGTGTAAAACAGGATGAGCACACGTAGAGCCCATGTCTAGGAGTTCAGAAACAAGTGCAGTTGTTTTGAATGCGTGTGTGTGTGTTTGTGTGTGTGTGTGTGCATATGCAGGTGTGTCCATATGGGTAGGTGGGTATGAGAAGTCAGTTTATGTTTTTATATAATATTGATCCATAGTGTTCTGTGATAGCAGCCTCAATAGATGAAGACATTATCAGCTCCCACAAGTGAGACAACTGGCCCCATGGTAAATACAGTCTTTAGGATTCTGATGTAAGTATCTGTGCTGGTTAGTGGACACCAACTAGAGTCACCTGTGAAAAGGGAACTGCAATTTGTCTCCATCGGATTAGCATGTGACATGTTTGTGGGGGCAATTTCTTGACTAAGGGTTCATGTCCACTGAGGGCAGGGCCATCTTTGGGCTGGTGGTCCTGGGTTGTATAAGAAAGCAATCTGGCCAGCCATGGGGAGGAAGCCTGTAAGCGGTACCCTTCCATGGCTTCTGCTTCAGCTCCTGTCTGTGTCCAGGCTCCTGCCCTGCCCTCCTTCAGCCAGGGACTGTCACCTGGATGTGAGGCTGACGTAAGCCCTTTCCTTCCCGAGTTGCCTTTTGTCTGTGTGTTACCACAGGGACAAAGAGGCAAACTAAGACGATTTCCAGCTGACTTTCAAAAGGCTGCATTTATTTTTCCCCCAGCAAAATCGAGGCCCTCTCACAGCATCTCTTTCTTTGCTCTGCTTTAAGAATAATTAATAAGAGGCTTTGTTAACTCACCGAGCAGGGAGTGCTCCATTACTTGAAACTGCTTTCCACTTACAAGCAAGATTGAGCACTGTCCCTCTTTTGTATTCATTAGCCCCAAGTCCACTCCCTTTGTAAACGGGGTGCAGCTTTGCTTTCTTATTCCTTAAGGACTTCAGTACTTTTTCAAATCACTTTGTGTGGACTCCTTATTAATCTTGAATGTTCCTAAGTAATCAAAACATTTTCTGTCTCCTCATCTATATTTTTCAGCTCTCCAACAGCCTTTTAGTAACATTCAAATTCATGTTTCAGTGTGTGTGTGTGAGAGAGCACATGGGCATGCATGCATGAGCCGCAGAGTTTATGTGGAAGTCAGAGGACACTTTGTGGGGTTGATTTCCATCTTTCAGCTTTCTGGGGGTTCTGAGGATCAAACTCGGGTCACCAGCCTTGCACAACAAGTGCTTTGCTGCCGGCTAAGCCATCTTGCCAGCCCTTAACGACATTTAACTCTTTTTAAAAACGTGTGTGTGTGTGTGTGTGTGTGTGTGTGTGTGTGTGTGTGTGTGCATGTGGGGGCCAGAAGTTGATGTTGACACTGGATGTCTTCTTCAACTGTTCCTTACCTTTTTTTTTTTTTTTTTTGGACAGGGTCTCTCACCAAACGTATTCAGCAAGACTGCCTGGCCCCCAAAGCCCAGGGCTCCTTTTGTTTGTGTCTTCTCAGCTGTGGGATTACAGATGTGTACTGCTGTGCCCAGGTTTGGGTGCTGGAGATCCAAATTCAGGTCCTCATGCCTGTGTGGCAAGCACTTTACCCACTAAGCCACCTCCCTAGCCCTCTAAATAAAGTCGATGCAACCTGTCCTATGCAGCATTTGTACTGCCTTTTGACATATCTGAACATTAGGACCTTGAAATGGCCTTTTAAATGTCAGCCACCAGTCGATGATGCATTCACTAGTCAGGGATGTTAGCTGCAAATTACAGGTACCGATCTGGCTCACTTTGATATTAAAGAGGATGTTATTGAAAAGCTATCGGATGACTTCAGAATCAGGAAACCATGAGAACTACATTAAATACTGGACAGGGACAAAGGTAAGCCAGGAGTCAGGTCACAGCTGAGTCACAGCAGGACGAGATTGCAGGCTACTACCCTCTGCTCCACCAGAAGGGATACTTGCAGCACTGTCGGGTTCTGGTTTCATCTGCTGCTGGATGGACTAGCTCCACCGCTCGGCCTTATTGTGTCCCTCCCTCAAAATGCAAGGAAGTTCCCACTGTGCCACGTGCTCACTGCAGGATCTGCTCCTCGCGCATCACAGTGACAGGCGGACCTGCTTGCTGCACAGTTTCAGAATTTCTCTGAAGCTTGCAGATGAAAATCACCACTTTAACAAACCTACAGAAAATAACTGTTCCAATCCAACTAACCTCATTTCAGGGTATGGTCCAAAGGGGATTTTAGCATGATCTTCACAGAGCTCAAAATTTTTCTGTATTTCCTCTAATGTTGTAAAATACTGCAGGCCACTGACAGTAGGTATTGGTACTGGACCCCTGAAAGCAGAAAGAATTCTATAGTGCTGTCAAGTATGCACACGTGCAAAATCTAAACACTGACCATTGTATCCACAGAACTACACATGCCAATGGAATCTACTTGAAATCACTCACTTCAGAACTTGCCCTGGATGGTGGCATCGTTGTAGCCCAACTTGAAGGTGAAATGCACATATATTGTTGGAAACATTCCTCATCCATTAAACTACTGATATTGGCAAGTTACCTCTCTTGCAAATTGTGTGTACTCCATTATAACCCTAGTCCAATAGGTCTAACCATATAGCAATATACCAATTGCTAGAAAAACTGAAATAGATATTTCCCTATTTCATTTATAATCTAATTCTTTGAAATGGTCCCCAAGTAAAACATTTCTGAAAATTCTAATATTATATTCTGAATTAAATACTAGTTATGAAATATTGTTTTTAATCTATTCAAATGTGTAGGATTTATATGCTTGCTCCCTCAGATTGCCTTGCAAGAAAAATAATCATTAACTAGGCACAAACCCTGCTGCATTCACCTCGGCCTTGCTAGAGATGCTCTTTACATAGCAACCAAACTCCACTGAAATGCACATAAGTTCCCAGCATCCATCTGCCTGTGATGGTCCATTTGGACCATATTTAAAACTACTTAGGTCCTCTGGTCATGGGTGTGATGGCTTCAGATGCAGTGGGGGACACTATCTTCTGGCTACCACCTGCCCAAACCCCCAGCAGAACTTTATATATAAATACAGACTTGTATTTTGAATTGGACTACCCAAAGATAACCTAATGTGGAGAAAATTAATTATACTTTCTTTGATGTTATGGCAAATAGACAAAAATTTAATTTCATTTATACTGACTAAAGATTCCAACATATATCACAGATAAAAGAGGCAATATAGGGAAAACTTCAAATGGCTTTTAAGATTCAGCTTCCTGGGTCTTTGCATCCTTAACTTCCCTAAAAAGCATTTTTGAATGCTGTATTTGGGATTTGGTTATTGATCTTAGCAATTTAAAAAACCTGGGACTTTCTCCATTTCATTACTCAAACATTCTACACTTGATTTCAGCCAAAAGGCCAAGACATGGTCATTACTCAAATATTCTAAAAGGTCACATAGTGGAATTCAGAACACTGAAACCCATGACATTAATGAGAAAATAACAAGAAATATATAACCATCTCATGATCTGGTTATTTTGAGTAAAACTTAACAAGGCTGAGTGTGCCTTTTCATACATAGTAATTAATCAAACAATAAGTGTCACAGCCAATAATATCTATGATGCTCTCACTATGTGACAGGCACTAAGTAAAACATTTTATACTCAGGACCAAAAATTCATGGATTAATAAAGACACTATGGCCCTCACACTTCTGGGATTTATGGCCTAGTATGGAAAGGAGAACTGAACAAAAGACCCCACAAATAATTACCATTGTTTGGACAGTGATGACAGACAAGTACAGGGAACTCAACAGGATGTAACTAACCTTCAGTCATGAACAGCCTTGGTACAGGTGGACACTTACATTCAAACACAACTAGAAATGTCACTTTGTTTTCAGTCAGGAAGAAACCATCAATTCCAGTAGCTATAGGCATAGTGTGCCTCTTTAAACAATAATACATAAATGAAGATCTACAGCTTTCAGACAGAGTTTAATATGAACCACTAGCATCCATTTGGGTGCAGAGATCTCTGCCTATATTGATGATTGAGGGTTCATTTGGTGTACGCAGACACCGGAACATCAATCTAAGATGGCTCGGGCATCAGCCAGTGTGATAAATCACTACCTTTGAAACAGGAGTGTGTGACCACGGGGCGTCTTTCCCATGAGTGCCTGCCGGGCTGTCTCATGCTGTCTTTGGAGAGAATCTCTTTCCTAGGCAAGATACATGATCAGAAAATTAATGTGGAAAAGATGTCAGATGATTAAAATTGCCATAATCATTTTCTCCTTACTACAGATTTCCAAATACACGAAGGGAAAAAGGGGGCAGGGCAGATAGGCATAAAAAACAACTGATATTTATTTAGTGGAAAGACAGAAACGAATTTTATAAATAAGCCAAATACTTTTCAGACACTAAAATATAATAGGGAAATTTTATTTGACCAGTAATAATGTCAAGGTCTTTAACTTGTAATCAGTTTTATTTATTTATTCAGAGACAGGATTTCATGTATCTTAGCCTGGTCTCAAACTCACTATATAGTCAAAGATGACCTTGAACTTCTGATCCTTTTTCCATCTCTCAATGCTGGGATTATAGGTGTGTGCCTCCATGCCCATTTCATGCCAGGGCTTTCTGCATGCTAGGCAAACACTCTACCAACTGAGCCCATCCAAGCCCACAATATGACATTTTGTAAACTTTCTTTTTATTTATTCTTTGTGACTTTCGTATCATGCATCTCCATCCCGTTAATTCCCCATCCCTGCGTATCTGCCCTCTGCCCTTGCAGCCCCCTCCCCAATGAAATTTAAGAGAAAAAAATAAAAGAAAAAAGGGGGAGGGGAGAAATCTCATCAAGGAAGCTGTAGTGTGACACAGTGAGTCACGCAGTAAACCCTTTTATCCATGTATCTTTACTTGCAAGTGTTCGTTGCAAAGAGTCATTGGTCTGGTTCGAGGCCTCTGGTTTCTGTTACACTATCCATGCTGGGCCCTCACTGGGGCTCCTCTTGGATATCCTGTTACTGCCCTTTGTAGTGGAGATCCTGCAGCTTTGGGTCAGCAGGACCAGTCCCTTCACGTGCATTGGGGTGGGCCAACTTATAACCCTGGTTCTGGGCCTGGGTAGTTCCAGGGTTGGTCAGCCAGCCAGCTCTCCCTTGTCCTCACCAGCAGGGTAAGCTCTCCTGCATTGCTTTAGTGAATTCACTCTTTGCAGAGATAAGCAGGGTGTGGGGCCAGTTCTCCTGCTTTCATGTCCTCAGGGTTGGATCTCCCACACCTACACTTTCAGGGCCAGCTCTACTGTGTTGCCCAGGCATGGTGTAGGGACCACTTTCCCCAGGGCTACAGCTGATGAGAGGCAGGACCAACTCTCCTGCACTTATGACCTCAGGGCCAGTTCTCCCACCTGCCTCAGGTGTTGATGTGGGGGCAGGGCAGGAATGGCACAACTCTCTCCTGCCCATGCCACCACAGGACAAGTGAGTAGTGGGGACAGCTCTTCCAGGCTCACAATATCAGGGCTGGCTCACCCACACCTCCAACAACAGGATTGGCTCTATTGTGCTGCCCAGGCAGGGTGCAGGGCCTGCTCTCCCGAGTGTTGCAGCTGGTGGCAGGCAGGGGCAGCTCTCCCACTCCCACCTGCCTCAGGCGTTGATGGGGGTAGGGGGTGACAGTTTTTAGTAACATTTCATGATCATATGTTTTATGCTTGTTTGAGACAAGTCTTGCTGTCTGATCCTGGCTGGCTTGAAACTCACTACGTGCACCAGGTTTGCAGTGACCCTCCTGCCTCTGCAGACCTGCCATGTACTAGGAAAACAGACATGTGCTCTCATGCTAGGCCTTTTAATCTTTCTTATGAGATTATAAACTTCTGAAGGGCGTTGGGTTGGAGTTGACTTTTATCTTTTCACATGAAGTAATTGAACAAACATATTCAACCATAATTAGATATGGTTTGGAAACAGTAAAAATTGAGGGCTCTTCCTCTGCATTCACCTTCATCATTACCAATATAAAAACTTAGGAAACACTGGGTGGCAATACAGGAATATAAAAGACCCATTTTTTTTTTAAATCTAGAAGGTTCATGATTTTCATTAAAAGGGACCTAGAAAAATATAGGGCTAAAAAAAGAAAAAGAAAAAAAGAGCATACTCACTGTTTTTATAACCACTACAGGTGTTTATAACCAGATCCTCAGATGGAATGTGACCTGTTTAGCAACCATTCAACTACTGGATCACCCCACTTTCCACTCCCAGATATAAAGTTCTCCTTTTACTAAACAAAACTTAGCAAGTGCTTATTTGTTTTACATAAAAGACTATTATTTAGGAAGAAGTGTACTATAGCATGTACTTTAACAGCAAATGCATTTGAAGTGCATTAATCATTTCTTACAATAACCTAATCTGAAGTAAGCCTAGATGCTTGGTTTCCCATTTCATGACAAGACCCCACTGTAAATCGGCTTTCACTTAAAACTCTGGGAACAATGGCAAACAAGCATGCCAGGGTACAAGCCATGGTTGGTTACAGTAGTAAGCCTTGGGAACTGGGAGGGGCTCAAGTGTTTAAAGTCTCGGCGGAGAATTTTTTTTACAATTAAATTTTTTTGAGAATAACACTGATGTGATTCTAAATAATGTATTTTTATTATAAGTGCACTAATGTCAGAATCAGCATGTTTCAGCATCTCTGTGAGAGCTGGCACATCCCAAGACCAGATATCCCTTGGGTCATTACATCACTATTGTATGCCCTGCACACAGCACAAAGCGGAGGCTCAATAATTATCTTTACTGTACAACAGAATGAATGATATTTCCCTTTTTAAAACTATCTGGAATGGAACTTGCTGTCAACTGCTCCTATCTTGAAAAAGTTGAGGTTAAGTGTTTGCATTTAAAATTAGTCTTAGAGCCTGACTCATGGGCGTTATCATGAGCTCACTGGACACAGGCTCTCTGATGGGTACTAGTTTACCAAGAGCATTTCCTCTTTCTCTGGCATGTGCTCTGTGTCTCTTAGAAAGGCAGGAAGAGAAGAAAATGTGTGTTGAGAGGCCGAAGGAGGCTGTAGCAAGATGAGAAAGGAAGAAACAAGCTCTACTCAAACCCCACCAAGTAAAATCTGCAAATAACTCCAAAAATGCATCTCATAGCATCACAGTGAGATAAAAGAACTATACACTAGCAAAACAGAGTACAAAATAGCTATCTATACTCCAGCAAACTGTGAATATTTTATTTTTAGGGTTATTTATTTACTACTTAGGTTTTACATTATTGTTGCTGCGTATGTATATGCCACATGAAAGGGGTGTGGAAGTTGAAAGACTTTGTGGAGTTGTTTCCCTTTCCATATTTTCTATTTAAAAAGTTTTTTTTATATAGTATATTCTGATCATATTCTTTTCCCTCCTTCAACTTCTCCCAGCTCCCTCTACCTCCCTACCCATCCAGCTTCATGGTTTTTAATCTCTCTCAAAATACAACAAAACTTAAAATCAAAACAAAAAATAAGACAAAAAGTACAACAACATAAAAGGAAGCACATAAAAAACATGGAGTCCATTTTGTGTTGGCCAGTTTCTCCTGGGCCTGGGGCCTGCCCTGAGTGTGGTCCATACACCCAGGGATGCTCCTTTGGAGAAAACGGATTTTCCCTTTGCCAGCAGGCATGAAGGCCAAACAGCTTCTTGGTTGGGGTGGGACTTTGTGTCCCCTTCTCTGTGCAGGGGTTTTGTCCAGCCGGAACCTGTGCAGGTCCTGTGTGCGCTGTCACAGTGTCTGTGGGTTCCTGTGTGCACCGGCCCTGCTGTGTCTGGAAGACGCCGTTTCCTTGTGCTCATCTACCAGCTCTGCCTCCTACAGTTGTTCAGCCTTCTCGTCCACGTAGTTCCCTGAGCCTTGAGAGGACAGGTTTGATGAGGATGCCCCCTTCAGGACTTAGTGCTCCAAAGTCTCTCACTCTCTGCATGTCCTCCAGTTGTGGGTCTCTTTGGTAATTACCGTCTACTGCCACAAGAGGCTTCCCTGGAGCCAAGCGATGTGCTGATCAGAGTGAGTCCCAGCCAATGGTCTCTCCTTCCATATTCCCAAGAATTCCATAGCCTGAGCTTAGGCCCTCAGGTTTGTGCAGCACGTGCCCTTAGCCACTGAGCCTTTTGAAGGAGCCTTGCTGGCTCTTTTTTTGTTATTATTCAATGTCATGTAAAATCATTATTCCTTTGCCCTAATGAATCATTCTAGGCTCAAACATTTATTGCTGTAACTTCTCTTATGCTCTTTTTCTTTATTTTGATAATTTAATACTTGGTGTAAACCCTGTTGTAACTGGGCAGGTAACTCCTCCCTGTAATATGTCAACATGGGTTTTATTTTTGTTTTTATTTTGAGGTGCTGGGGATAAAATCTCAGGCTCATATGCTAGGCAGTGCTCAATCTCTGAGCTAACTGCTCCCCACTCCAAGTCCCAAAGCAAATTTTGGATCTCCCATAGCCTCCACATAAAAATACATGGCAACCATAACTTCCTACCTGAACTCACACAAACAACTCTAATTACACTCAGTGGGCCACACATACCAAGTACACTTGGAGGTAGGAGACAGTCTTGTTAGGAGAAAAGGCTTCAGTGGGAAAGGAGGAGGAATGGGGAGGGTGAAAACCATTAAAATTCATCACAGCCTTATATGAAAGCATCAAAGAATAAGAAACTAGGAGCCAAATAGCAAAATCAAAACTATATCAAACAATTTGCAAGAAAACCAGGTGCCCAAATATTCCCTCAAGCCCACAGCTGAAGCACAGGAGGGGCACCCCCACTGTACACTGGGTGAGGATGGACCTCCACAGTAAGTTCAAGGATCGAATCAACTAGAATTTTAAAACTTTTCTGAGGACAGCTCCCACATTGCATTAGTTATTTTTCTGTTGCTGTGATAAAAACAGCATGGCCAATGAAAGGGCTGATTTGGGGCTTATGGCTCCAGAGGGTCCATGTGACGAGAACAGCCAGACAACAGGTGACAGACACTTGGTGGGAGCTGGAAGCTGAGAGCTGGGGGGCTCACACCTTAGACGACAAACAGGAAGTGGGGGGACGGAGGGACAGAGGGAGGCAAGGCACACTGGAAATGGCACATACCTTTTAAAACCTCAAAGCCTGCCTCCAGGGAGATATTTCCTCTATCAAGGCCACGCCCCCTAAACCTGCCCAAGAGGGATCCGATTGAGAACCAAGTATTCAGATGCCTGCGAATGGGGGTAGGGGAGAAAGACATCTCATTCAAACCACCACACACACCAAGAGAGGCTGAGGAGCGTGGGATACAAAGTTGATAAGACAGCACCAATAGAGAAAAAATGAAGTTCTAGACTACGGTAGAGCTCAGGCAGCGGACCCTGCCAAGAGATCTCCGGGAGGGGAACTGCCATGCATTTTAGGGTTGTTTGAAGGAACTGTAGTCACCTCAGAAACTCTGAGAAAACTAACATACAGACAAGCAACAGAAAGTATCTAGTCAAATTTCATATGTAGTTGTCGGAGGGGGGGAGGGAGACGACAAATCTTACATATAAAACAGATAAAATCTGTAAACCTGTGCATCAAAGTAAACACAAAGACATAAGCAAAAGACCCATTAAATACAAATGCACAATAATTAAAACCCACAAATGAGGTGGCAGGACTCAGGATGAACTAGAAATACGATCCTACAGAAACGACTAACCCGGAAGAAATAAAGAATGATAAAAAGAGCAAGAGAAATAATAGCTTAAGAGAACCAGAAAGGGGATGAAGAGAAAACCTGAAAATCCAAAAGAAAAAAAAAGAGGTCAAAGGATTCAGGAGAAAAGGACAAATATTTCAGATGTGGAGATCCAACATACAGACGCTAAGAACACGTGAAGAAAATGAACAAGGAAAACTACCATTTGGATAGAGTGCCTCTGAGGGGAACAGACTGACAGCAGCCTACGAGAACTCCGGGAATTGTTTCCCGAGCGCTTTCAGTATACAGAACGAGTCATACAAAAGCCAGATACTGAGCTGTAGCTAAGTGTATGCATATTTCAGAGGTAACACAAATGAAGAATACAGACTCATGCAGCCTTAAATAATGTAGCGGAACACGAAAACGACCCACCCCTAGCTGAGAAGATGCCTGTAGTTGACAGATGCTGAGAGGAAGCGTCTTCAAGGGTGTGGCTCACGGTGGGCTGACCGCCCTCCAGTGAAGAGCACACATCCAAGAGTATATAGGCAGCACAAACTGTACTTAATGAGGTTCGAAAAATAAACAGAGGACACAAAATTAGTTGGGCAGGGAAGGGGGGATGGGTCAGGGAGGAGTCGGGGGTGGGTATGATCAAAATGCTTTCTATGAAATTCTCAAAGGCCTAATAAAAATGAGAAAAAAAGAAAATGACATTTAAAAACAATGTTTCCGTTTTCCTAATGGAGGCTGGTTGTATTAGTATTGCTATTCAGAGGCTGTTCTCATGATGTGGGATAAAGCAGAGAGTAATTTAACGGGCTATCATAATCCTATCATTGCCTAGGTCGTTGAGAAGCCTTTGGGAAGGCTTCTCAGTGTGGAAGAAAGATAAAGGTGTAATAGAAAAAGCAAAACTCATGAGGCTCTGAATTTTAATTAGAAATATCAGGTTGAGCTCACGGAATATTTTATCTAGCCAAAGGAGCGGAAGGTAGGGTCTATAGCCCAGGGGTGGAAGCTTGCCTTGTAAGAACAATGTCCTGGGCTTGGGCCCTGGTGTCTTTTCTCCTAAAAAGAGTTCCTGAAGTAATGGTCACTCCAATAGCAATGGGCATTGACCTAATGACTGCAATGTGTTGTTGGACTATGACCTCTCACTTTAGGAAACCAAGGCAGCTTACTGTAAAAACAGCTTCAAGCTATCGTAGTTATGACTCTGCTGCTGTGATAGCATTCCCCGACAAAATAAACTTAAGGGAGAAAGGGTCTATTTGGTTCCAGAGGGAAACACTCTGTCACAGTAGGGAAAAGACATGGCTGCAGGCAGAGAAGGCTTGGGGGCAGGGGTAGGAGCTGGCTGGTCACATCACATCCACACTCAGGAAGCTGAGGATGAACGGAAGGGGGGTCGGGGTGGTAAACCCCAAGGCCTGCACCAGGGACCGCTTCCTTCGACAAGGCTTTACCTCAGAAAGTATCCACAACTTCCCTAAACGGTGTCACCAGCTGGGGACCAAGCAGCCTATGGGGGACATACCACATTCAAACCATACAATCAGGTCTGGACCAGGTCAAATACAAGAGCGTGAAATAGCTTGTCATGCCAAATGACAAGGTGACATTCAAGACTCCATTTCAGAGAGGCAACTGGAAGAGACCATCACTAACCAAAGGTGAGATTATTTGAAGTCTGATATGGATTAAAACTGCAAGAAGTCGGTGTCTTTCAAATATGTTTAAATCAAAATATGTTCACTTACATTATGGTACATAGTTCATTATATATTTAACCTTTGCACGTTTGGATTTCCAGGTTAGGGCCACTGTGGCTGATGCTGTCGTAAAGACTCCTGTACTCCTGGCCTGGTGTGCACATCTCTTTTCTATGGAGTACATGTCCAGGAATGTCCTAACAAGCATAGGACATGTATATGTTCATCATCAGTAAATATGTCCAACTGCTGTCTAAACATGCTGTTTAACCTCCCGTCTGTAGTAAGAATTTTCATTGTGTGTTAAGAGTCTGTTTTATAATGTCAGCAATTTTATTCTTATGAGCATCTCATTATGATTAGAATCTGCCTTGCCTCATGGTGATATGTATCTGTCATAACATCACTGGTCATCCGGGTGTTTCCTTTGTAAAGGTTTCCCGTGTACTACCTATGCGGTTTGCCTTTTTAAAAATTAATGGTACTTTTATTAACAGAAGTTCTTAATTTAAATTTTTATTACCTTTGTTTATTTATTTAGTATGTATGTGTGTATATGTATATATGCATGCATCCTCAGGGTACATGTGGAGCTCAAGGAACAACTTTCAGGAGTTGTTCTCTCCTTCTACCATATGGGTTCCACCTATTGAACTCTGGTCCCCAGGCTTAGTGGCTGAGCCATTTCCCTGATCAGAAGTTCTTAATTTTAATGTAATTCGGTGTTTCCAAATTGCTTTGTAGTTAGCATTGTTTATGTTTATATATAAGAAACTATTCACCATGTCATACTCATAAAATTTTCTCTTAAATTATCTTTTCGAAGTATTGTTTTGCTTCTCATATTTACGTATTGCACCCCTTAGGTTTTGCACATGGTGTAAGGCTGGGATTCAACTTAATCTCCCATTTGTATGCAGCTAATTCTATGTAAAGATCTCATCTTCTTCCAGCTCACCAGGGCCACCCTCTTCATAAGTTCATCCCATGCGTGCAGAAGTTTATCTCAGGGCTCTCATTCAGTCTGTTCTTACAGCTCTGCAATAGTGCCAACATTTCCATAGAAATATTAAGATCAACTTGTCAAGTTTCACAAAGAATTGTGAGAATTTCTGACTGGCTTGCATCATAACTACAGATTTGAAAAGAGCTGGTATGTGTACAGTATCAATTCTTGTAATTCATAAATGTGACCTCTTCACTTAGTTTTTTTCTAAATAATATTTTTATATTTTTCTATGTAGAGATGTTATACATCTTTTTATCAGATTTATTATTAACCTTTTTATTTTTAGATGCTAGTCAAAATATTTTAGGGAGCTGCAGAGATGGCTTGGGGATTAAGAGCACTTGCTGCTCTTGCAGAAGCCCTGGGATTGGTTCCCAGCACCACAGGGCAGCTCACTACCAGAGTAACTCTAGTTCCAAGGAGTCTGACACTCCTTCTGGGCTTCATGGGCAATGCATATATGTGATGCACTACATACATACTGGCAAAAGACCCAAGTGCATAAAATAAAAAGATAGCCTTTGTTGTTGTTTTTCGAAAGAGTTTCTCTGTGTAGCCCTGATTGACCTGGATCTTGATCTGTAGCCCAGGCTGGCCTCGAACTCACAGAGATCCGCCTGCTTCTGCCTCCTAAGTGCTGAGATTGAAGTTAGGCACCACTATACCTAGCTAAGAATTTCTCTTTTTTAAAAGAAAGAAAAAGATTCTTCAAATGTAAAGGTATTTAAAATCATTGCTATTGTATTGAAATTCCTTGTACTTTTTTTTATACTTTTTAAATATCTAATAGCTTTGTCAAGTGCATTTCTTTCTTTTTAACACAATATTTTTATTGATTCTTGGGGAATTTCACATCATGCACCCCGATCACACTTACTTCCCAGTCCGTCCATGTCTGTCCCCCTACTGTTGTGACTCCCCCAAAAAATAAAAATAAACAGAAAAAAAAACAAGTCCAATTTGTGTTATCAATATACTCACTGGGCATGGTCAAACTCTCAGTTGCCTGCCCCTTAAATAGAACTGTGTCCTTCCCCGCCCACACACCTGCCAGAGCCTTCATTTGTGGAGAGCTACACTTCAGCCTCCTTGCCACACGTTTTAAGAGTTCTCTTCGATGGCTTCCTGTTTAGGGTGCTAGTTTTTTAGGGGTTTGGGGGTTTGGGGTGGGGGTAGGGGTTGTTACAGAAGCCTTCCATGTTCCTCTTTCTCAACTGTGAGTCTGCAGTCCCTGATATCACTGCCAAAGTAGCTGCCTTGCGCTTCACAGACAGCAGGAGTTTCCAGATGATGGGTCTCCACAGGGTTTCTGGCGACAGCACACACCACAGACATGGCCCCTGGCTGCAGTAGGGCCATGGACTAGGACAAGGCCCTCCGAGGCAGCCTGGATCGTCAAGTGCATTTCTGAACTGTTTCTGAACGTGGCCCAGTTTACTTCATGCTTCTTTGTTACACTAGTTAGCACTGCCCGTACAATGTTACGCTATTTGTCATTACATCCCCTTAGCCAATTAGATGAAAAGCTGTTTCTCTTACTCCTCTTTTAGTGACTTTCCAGAGGCTAAAAATACGTGTCCTTGAGTCACCACAGTCTGATGGGCTGAGGTTGGGTATTGCATTTGTTCTCTACCTGGACTTTAGATAAGAGATCCTAGGACATCACATCTCCATTTAGACCCTTCTCCTCCTCTTCCTTCTTCTTTAAGATCTCTTTTTATTTTATGTGGATGTGTGAATACCTGAGTGTGTGCATATATCACATGCATGCATAGTGTCCTTGGAGGCCAAAGAGGGCCTCCCCTGGATCCCCTGGAACTGGAATTACAGGTGAGTGTGAACCAACACGTGGGTGCTGAGAAGTGAATCTGGGCCTTCTGCAAGAGCAGCAACGGTTGTTAACCACCGAGCCATCTCCACAGTCTCTTCATTTAGAGTCTAAACGAAGGATCTAAATTTTAGACTCCTCATGTTTTCTTCATTATAATTGAGGTACAACAAATAAAGAGTTTACTTAAATTTTTATATCAAACAAACATCTTAATTATATGACCATTTAAAGAAAGATCATTAGTAGTTCATATCAACATCCTTTTTTCATTTATCAATTTGTGTATACTTGTATAGCATGACATACATGTGAGGTCAAAGGAAAACTTGCTGGAGTCAGTTCTTTCTTTCTATCATGTGGGCTCGAGGATCGAACTTATCGTTTGTTAGGCATGGCAGCAAGCGCCTTTACCCAATGAGCCATCTTGCTGGCCCCTGCGTTCTGTCTGAGTAACATTTCCAAGTGGTCCCTTCCATGTAGGTTTTCTGTGTCCAGCCGTTTGTTGTGCTGTCTGGAAATATCCTCAGTTCATCTCCCTGTTTGAAGACTATTTCACTGGGTATGAAATTCTTGGCTAGCAACAACTGATCACTTTCACAATCTTTGGTGATTTCTTTTGCAAAGTATCAGCCTAACTGTTGCACCTTGGACAACACTCTCTCCCCCTCTGATTTTTCTTTAGATTAAAAGGAATCTTTCATTTTAGTACAGTAGAATTTCAATACAAGTATGTATCTAAGTTGGTTTTTTTAGAATTCTCCAATGTATAGCTTGATGACTTCCTTCCATCAGATTGAAGGATTTATCCCTTACCCCCACAAGTGTGGCTGTGTTCTCTTGTCTCTCCTTTTAGGATCCAGGAACATGGCCAGAATGTCTCACTGTTATCTTTATGTCTTCCCTTTCATCATATTTTTTTCATATTGTCTAAGAATAATTCTTCTTACTATTTTTCCTGTCTAGTAATTCTATCCTCAGCTGTATCTAATTGGGTACTAATTTTAGTTACTGTTCTCTGTCCCAGGTTTCTTAATTTCTACATACTTCATTATCTGCACTGTTTGGATTAATTTTCCTGTACATTGGAGGTTGTAAGTACAGTCACATTAAATTTTGAAGGTTTCAAAATCTGTATTTGATGTGCTTTGCAGGAATATGTGCTTAAGTGTAGTGCCTATGAAGCCCTGTATACTTCCTGTTCACCTCTTCCCCAAAGTGAAAGCCCTTCACTTACCAACCCAGGCCTGCTTCACTAGGCTTCATTTCTTCGTGGCTCTCAGAGTTCAGTGCTGCTGCTAGTTCCACAAGAATGTCAACAGTGTCAGTCCAACCCTCAACCAAAGGTCAAAAGAGATAAGTGACCTCTGATGCAGGCTCACCTCTCGGGATCTTCTTCCCCCAATTCCAGGCCAGATCATTTTCCAGTCTTCTGTCTGTTCTCTAATACCTTTGCGTAGACTTCTTTTTAAATCCAGATTTTCTAGTTATCTTGGGCAGGAGGGCTT
Source organism: Peromyscus melanophrys (assembly GCA_902168415.1). Lineage (NCBI taxonomy): Eukaryota > Metazoa > Chordata > Mammalia > Rodentia > Cricetidae > Peromyscus > Peromyscus melanophrys. The sequence continues at coordinate 26,847 of CABHPR010143627.1, read as the reverse complement.
ATCAGAGTTACCAAGCCTACTGTGGCAGAAGCATCCAGCCAACTGGCTGAAGCCTGGATGATACAAGGATGTTGATGATTTCACGAAGGAAGAGCTGCTGTTTCTGAATGTGGATGAGTATCGCTGAAGGCCTTAACTCTTCCCCACTTCCTGCCAGCCATCACCCACAACAGAGTAATGACTAACATTTGTTTTATAAGTCATTAATTTATGAAGGTGTTTCATGTTCATTTAGGACAATGACGTCATAAAGTAGACAGCACTGACAATGTTCAGAAGAGAAGGTGACATCTTGTGTGGCAGATACATTTCTTTTGTAAGGGACTGTCACAGAAGTGAGTGCATTTGTTGTCTTATATCAAAAAGGCAATATTTAATAAACAGTAGAAACAAGCACAGACCAAAAGTACATAGGTATGCATATCTTACTCAGCTGGTTATGGCGTGTGCCATGAGAAATGCCTAAGGAGTCAGACTAGTTTCATGTCACAGGCAAAACTGGCCTCCTCATCTTGTGACCACACCTTGACACACATGTATTGGCACACTGCAGCCAAACTCTAGCCCAGACAGAGCAAAATGGCAAACTAGGGGGTTGTGCTGCAGAAGCCTCATTGAACAATGCATTTCAAGATGGATTTGATTGAAACCACAAGAATGCAATCTTTGACACAGGTGGGGAATATGCTTCAGAAAAATAGAATTTAAAAACACCCCAAAAGAAGTGAGGCAGGACTTCTATTTGGTCTATCACTGTCAAGGGCTTCCTTTTCTAGTCTTCTCTCTCTCTCTCTCTCTCTCTCTCTCTCTCTCTCTCTCTCTCTCTCTCTCTCTCTCCAGATATATTTATTTATTTTAGACAGAGTTTCTCTGTGTAGCCCTGGCTGTCCTGGAACTCACTCTTTAGACCAGGCTAGCTTCTAACTCACAGAAACCCATCTGCCTCTGCCCTCCCCACCAAGTACTGAGATTAAAGGTATGCATCACCATGCCTGGCTTCTTTTTATATTTTCTTTTTAAATGAAGATAGTTTTTGGTTAGTATACAAAGCAATGGGTTTCACTGTGACATTTTCATATAAGTAGTTCTTATCCTTCTCTTATTTCTCTCTCAGCCCTCTCACCTCCTTCCCCTTTTGCTTTTCGGGACCTATATTCCATGACCCTCTCTCTTGTTCCTCCTTCCTGCGTCATTAGACCTCTTCCTCTTCCCACAATCCCCTTTCTATTTTCATGTCACACGCACACGCGCACATACATGCATGTGCATAGAGGCAGAGACAGAGACAGAGAGAAGGACACGTATGCATACTATAGATTCCACGTATGAAGTATTCAATATTGTCTAAGTCTTGAGTCTTGCTTGTTCCGCTAACATGATGACCTCCAGGTCCATCCATTTCCTATGAATGTCATTATTTCATACTTCTCTAGAGATGAGTAAAATTACATTGTGCACATGCACCACATTTTCTTTATCCATTCACTCATCTTTTGATGGACATCTAGCATGGGACCATATTTTGGTTTTTGTGAATCATGTGGCAATAAACACAGATGTGTAAATATCTCTGTGGTATGCTGCCTTGGGATCCTTCAGGTATACAGCCAGGGGTTGAATAGTTGGGTCATATGGTAGTTCTATTTGTAGCTCTTTGACAAGCCTCCATATTGACAGATATAGTTTATATTCCCACTAGCGTGGATCGGACCCATCCATCCCATCCTTGGCAGCATTTACTGTTATTTGTTTCTTTGATACTAGCCATTTTATTTGGACCAGAGAGAATTTCAGAGCAGTTTAAGTCTGCATTTCCCTAAACTAAGGATGTAGAACATTTTTTTCAAATATGATTTGGCCATGTGTACTTTTTTTTCTTTGAGAAATGCCTGTTTATTTCATTATTCCATTTATTGACCGGATGAGTTGCTTTTGTGTGCATCTGTTTAACTTTTGGAGTTCTTTAAAAAAAAAAAAAAAAAGATCTTAGATGATAATCCAATTGCTTACTAGCCATTTGGCTAATTGTTTCCCACTCTGTAATTGACGCTCTGTTCTGCTGAATGTAACTGTTTCCTTTGCTGTGTTAAAGCTTTAATTTCATGCAATCCTGCTAGTAAACTCTTGGGGCTGTTTCCTGGGCCTCTACAGTCTTTTTCAGGAAGCCCTGGCCTGTGTCTCCACCTCAAGCCTTTCCCCTGTGTATCTAGCAGTTCCAGAATCCATATCTTACATTCAGATTTTTTTCACTCACTTAGAATTGATTTTTGTGCAGGGTGAGGGGTAGCTATCTAGTGTCCTTTTTCAAGGTGTCATGTAGCCCAGGCCTTGAATTTACAGAAATGACTTTGAACTTCTGATCCTCCTCCCCTGCCCTCCCGAGTGTTGGGATTATAGACATGTGCTGCCATGGCCAGTTTTATGTAGTGCTGGGACTGAACTCAGGGTTTTATGCGTGCTGGGCAAGCACTCTAGCAACTGAGCCACATTCCCAGCTCACACGTCTCATCCTTTTACACGTGACTATCCAGCATTCCTAGCATTTTCTGCTGAATGGGCTGTCTTTTTTGCAATCTGTTTCTGACACCTTTGTCAAAGATCGGGTGGCTGTAGCTTAGCTGTGTCACTTTATTTCTGAGTCCACTGTTCCATTCCATTGGTTTGTGTGTTTGTTTGTGTGAGCCATGTTGGTTTTGTTACTCTAGCTCCATGGTATATTCCCTGAGATGAGTCGTGGTTATCTCCAGCACTGTTCCTTCTACCGAAGACTTCTTTGGCTCTTTGTGCTTCCATATGAATTTGGGATCTTTTTTTCTAGTTCTGTGAAGAATATCAGTAGAATTCTGATGAAAATTTCATCTAATGTAGAGACTGCTTTCTGTAATATAGCCATTTTCACAATATTAATTTTGCCAGTTCATGACCATGGGAGGCATTTCCATTTTCTAGTGTCTTTTTAATTTATTTCTTTAGTGTTTTAAAGAGGATGTTCCCTTTTTTTAATTAAATTTATTCTTTTGTTGTTGTTTGTTTATTTGAGACAGAGTTTCTCTGTGTAGCTCTGGCTGTCCTGGAACTCACTGTTGTAAACCAGGCTGGCCTCAAACTCAGAGATCTGCCTGCCTCTGCCTTTTGAGTGCTGGGATTAAAGGTGTGCGCCACCATGCCTAGCCCCAATTATCCAATTATGTTTTTTTTTTTTTAAAAAAAAAACTTTAAACTCCAGATGTTCAATGCTACAAAGGGAGATTTAAAAACTTAGGTTTGAGGGGCTCAGCTCTTAGAAGCAACAAGCCATACCTTTCAAGAATGCCAGGGTGTTGAGGGCAGATGAAGAAACTATAGACTGACATGAAGGGTCCTGATTGTCCCAGAACCAGAATGACAGAGCGCAGCGGGCACTTCATGTTAAGGTAGCCCTTCTGGGGCTATCTTATATATCCCAGGGGATGGTAAGATCTCAAGCGTGGGATGACTCGGCCCTAACGGGCTTGAAGGCCAGCTTGCCCAAACCAGTAATAAGATACTCCCTGAGAGCCAACCCGGGTCGGCCTAAGGGCCTTAGCAACAGCAGCTGAGACATGATCTGGAGATGACCTGGACCAATGAGAGGCAGCCATGTCACACCAGCAGATGCATATTCATCAGACCTCCCCCCCTCCAGGGAGGGGTGGAAGGTATATAAGCCTTGTCTCTTCCCGAATAAACTGAGCTTGTAGTTTCAACATTCTCCTGGAGTCTGGGTCATTGACTCTGTGCCTACTTGCCCCTTTCCCCCAAAGAGCACAACACAGGACCCTGCCACACTCAAGGATACCTAAAACTTAGGTGGGAAAAAAAGAAAACCAACCTACCAGCTGGAGAAGAGAGAATGTGGGAAATACCAGAGCCAGTGGCTTGAAAAGATACCCAGGAACCTACAATTTTTTAAGTCTCTGCATTCCCAGATCATCACATAAAAATATCATTACTTATGGAAATGAGCACAACCTACTCTGAACACAGGCCCTATTGTGCATTAGACACTCCTACCTGGGCCAATGTCTGGGCATCCCCAGAGGGCTGAGGTGGGGTAAAGTTACAGGCCTGCTTTAAATGCTGTTGCCATGAAACACACTCTGTAATGGACTTGTTTTTCAGCCTCAGCTCTCAGATACTCAGTCACATCCCAAATCAGAGCACCTTGACCTTGAAATATACATTTTACTGTGATTGTTTTATTGTTATGTTTTCCTATTGCATAACAAACGAGCTGAATGCCAGTGTTTTTACTGGGGAGCCTGAGAGAAAGGTGCTCAAAAACTTTACTTATACTGAAAACTCAATTTTAGAAAAAGTGACTGTTCCTAGAAATGGAGGGAGAAGGCATTCTGTCTTGAGCTCACAGGTGTAAGAGAACAGTTTGGGAAAACTTAATAATCTCCAAATTGTAAACCCTCCCCCACCCCACCCCGCCCCATAAGACAGGGTCTCACTATGCAGTCCTGGCTGGCCTTGAACTCAGAGAAATCCACCTGTCTTTGCTTCCTGAGTGCTGGGATTAAAAGCGTGCACCACTATGCTTGGCTCCCAACAACCCCCCCCCCTTTTTCAAAAATCTGGGACAGAATAAGTTTCTACAGTCATTTTACCCCACTTGCCCCACCCTTACCACAGGTGACTTTTTGGATGAAAGTTTGGCCCACAATTTAGTATAGTAGTTTCTGTCTGTTGAATCCAAGAATTCACCAGTATGGGAAGCAGTGGACTTCCTATGAACATCTCCAGATTTCAGGTAAGATTTCTTAATATCTGGTGAGGAAAAGATAAATTTGTAAATGCGGAGCAAACAACAGAGTAAGTTTCCTGATATGACAGCAATGTTTCCTATTTTATTTGTCCAAACACGTAAAACTGTATACTTAAAGTGTGTGTTTCAACTTGAAAATAAATAAGACTCATCTTACAGTATTGATAATATTAATAAGTCAGCCCTGAGCATCCAGGAGGCACAATCCTGGGATGGTAACCAGACTCAGTTATCACAGGCTTGGTAATAGCATTCATGTAAAACATATAAAAAATGGCTTTTAATGTTTAAAGTCACCCTTATAATTACATTCCATTTGACAAAAGTCTCCAAAAAGCTTAGAAAAAATTAAAACATACAATTCTAAGAAGTATTAAAGGTCAATGGAATAAGAATTATTCATAATGAACACTGAGCCTTTCCTCAAAACATCAGAATATCCAGAGGTATAGAATACATATTTCTGGTCTTGCTCATGCAGATAGGTCCTGGGTTTACATACCTTTAAGATGTATGGAAGCATCAAGCATTTCAGGAGCATTGCTTATAAAATGCTAAAATAAATAACTTCCCCAAGAATCTTTAGTTAATATGCTTGATTGAGCAGATATGGGAAACTACCCTACCCCACCCCACCCAGAGACAAAAGGAATCATTAACGTATCACAGAAGTAGGTTTTGTTTTTTAATATATATACAAAATAGAATTGAGAAAGAAAACTTCTAGGTGAAGATGTGAAGTCAGAGGTACCAGAGGCTAAAGCTGGTGTCCCTGAACTAAAATGGAAGGCAGGTTGCTGAGCTTGGGAGACAAGGCCTGGGCTCTTGAATCTGGTGAGAAGCTGCCAAGGATGTATCTGGAACTCAGCCCACATACAGAAGAACTTTACACACAGAGCCTCACCTGGCCTGAAGACAGAAGTCCTGTGGAAACACGAGGCCTGAAGGCTCCTTCTTAGAGTGATAAGTTAACAGGTACAAAGCCTTGGGTATGACCCCCTCTCATCAGCTAGGCATGGTGGCATCTACTTGTTATCTCAGCACTTGGGAGGTAGAGATAGGAGGATCAGAAGTTCAAGGTCATCCTCGGCTAAAAGAGAACTTGAGGCCAGGCTGAGCTGTATGAGATATTGTCTCCAAAAGAAAAAAAAAAAAAAAGACAAGAGGAGAAAAGAGGTGATGTGGGGGCAGGGAGTGGGTAAGGTAGGGGCAGCGGGTGGCGGGTGGGGAGAAGAGTGACCTCTCTACTTCTGTGCTGTGTACTGGGACTGAACATGAAGCAAATTGTGCTAATACCAAACTAATAAAAGAAAGTGAACAATGTTGCAAAGTAATCCCGGCAGGAGAGTCTAGAATTCCACATCCTGGCACCTGTCTTCAAAGCAGACAGTGATTCACATGCAGTAGTTGGTTGGGCTCATATCCCAGGAATTCTAGGTAAGGAGGAATCTCGAGAGGAACATGAAAGTAACCATACTTATCCCGACCAAACTGATCAAAAGGAACTGTACGTGGGAGCATCCTTCCTTAAGTCTTCTTGGTAATATTCATTCGATTCATATTTACTGAGCATCTACCATGTGGTGGATGTAGTTCTGGACATTGGAGATAAAGCAATAAACAGAAACTCCTTGACCTGTGGGGACTGAACTAAAGCTGGAGACATCAAATAGCACATTTTGAAATGTTAGTTAACATATACAATGACGTTAGCTAAAGGACAGAAAGAGACGGCAAATGATCAAAAGAAATCCTCTGAAGGGGATGGGACGGGGAAGAGATTGTCAGGAGGTTAAAGGTATAAAGAGATAAAACATCGAAAAACTTTGACAGGTGGGTGGTGAACACAAGGCAGGGAGATCAATTTTATATAAAGAGCAAGAAGCATGATTAACCGGAGTATTAGCATTAAGAATTCAGTGCTTGGGTAGATGGGAATGGACATGGACAGCTGGACAATGTGTAGAGAGCGAGAGACCTTGGAACCCTCTGTCCTAAATGGGTTTCCACCAAATCCCTCCCCCTCAGGCTTCAGGGAACTCTGAGGAAGAGGGGGCAGAAATTGTAAGAGCAGATGGGATGGAGGATGCTAAGAAAATAAGGCCTTCTGGACACAACAGGACTGTGGCATATATGAATTCCCCCAAACCAGCAGCGTGCACAGGGCTGCATGGGTCTGGGCCTGACGGGGTCCCAGTGCTACGAGGGAAAGTGGACACAGAAGCTATCTCCAACTGATGACCACTCATAAAGGAAAAATTTCTCCAATGGAGTCTCACTGGGTATACAAGTCACACTTACGGGCAGGCCCCATACCCCGCAGTAGACGGCCAGCACAAATGAACTCAGTGGAAATTTTAGAGGGTGGTGGTGTTATTGTTTTGTCTCATAATGCTTTGTCTGGGCTTTTTTTTTCTTTACAGGGCTATTGCTTACACATATTATACACTCTTTTATTATATACAGTTTCCAAGTTTGTGTTTTTACGGGATCTCCACGTGTGCAAGTGTGTCTGCCTCTGGAGCTGTACGTGTTTCATGTGCTTTTTCTTTGGCTCATTTGTTTTGTTTTATTCTGGTTTGTTTGTTTTTTATTTTTTAGATACCCATTTGTTTTCTGATGAGAGAAAGAAAGAACAGTTGTAGACCTGGGTGGGTGGGGAGATGGGGGGATTTGGGAGGAGAAGCCTTAATCAGACTATATTGTGTGAAAATATCTATGTTCAATAAAAAAATTAGAATTCACTGCTAGGCTGGAGAGATAGCTCAGTGAGTGTCTGCTACAGATGCATGAAACCCTGAGTTTGGTTCCCTAGTGCCCACATAAAAGTCTGCTGTGGCAGCACATGTCTGTAACCCCAATGCTGGGTGTGGGGGTACTCAGGCAGGGGGATCCCTGGTGCTTGCTGGTTGCCAGTCAAACTCTGTGTGTGCACACATGCACACGCACACGCACACGCACACACACACACACAAATATGTATTCATATATACACTCTCCAGCAGTACCCCCCAAATTCACTGCAGCTAAGAAGATGGGTAATAGAGGAGACACACACCATGCTTCTTTTTCCCCCCATAAAACACTTGTCCTCTTTGATTGGAACATTATGGAAAAGACAAGATGACTCTGAATAAATTGAATAAAATAAAATTTTAGTTTTAAATATAAATGCTCCATATTTTCATTATCTTTTCATCCACTAACAGACATCATGGGCTAATAAAAAAAAAAAAAGCTCAGTGTCAGGAATGGGCTACCTCTTCTGGAGTTGTTACCAGTGGGGTCCCCTAGATTCCCAAACCTTAAAGGCTATGGTTACCCCATAGCAGTACGACCCTATTGCTGAAGACACCACGAACTTAAGCCAGAGCATGGAGAAATCAAGCTGTTGCTGACACAGAAGCTTCATCACTGCTGGCTAGTTTCTATAGTCCTGGAAGGTGTTATGCACACTGCCAAAGGAGAACAGTAATCACCAACCTAGCGGCTGTGAACCCTGAGAGCTACAATAATGAAGGACCTGTCCAGGTATGCCCACTGGCACAATTGTGTAACAGTGGCACAAATGTCATGGGAATAACCAAGCTCTTTCTGGTGGATCTAAGGCCTGCTCTTTAAGACAGAACCCATACCTGGTGATGTTATCAGGACCTGTGGCTAGACAGCTTACAGGTCAGGGCAGAACTGCTTTACTCTGTTAAGTGGACACAGTAGGAAGCTGACTCCAGGTGATTTATCATTATAGATTAGTACATCCCTCAAACCTCCACAGAGTAGTAGAGGGTGATTAACACAGAGACCCACAATCAGTCAAGATGTAGTGAATAAGAGACTATGGAATCCCCTGTCTCATGCTCACTCTCCCCACGGCTCAGGGGTCACTGTGGAAGAGGGCAGTGTAAAGACTGTAAGAGCCAGGGGCCGTGGATGACTAAAACAAAAACAGTGTTTTCCAGACACAAGAGGGCAGTTGCACGTATGAACTTACAGCATCTGTGACAGCCTGCACCAGGTCAAGACAGATAAAATCCAGGACGGAAGTGGAGATGGGCATGAAGTCCCATGCCCAAGCTGGGGAGCTAGTGCAATGAGCAGATGCTGGGAGTGGAATAGTTTTTTTTAAGGGTGTGGCCCCTATCTGGTTGACTGTGCTCCAGCAGATGGCCACATGCCCAAGAGTAAAACTAATGAGAACACAGAGCTAAGGAAGAGGCCGTGGGTCTGGGAAGAGTTAGGGAAAGGGAGGTGAATATGATCAAAAGTGTACGAGGTTCTCAAAGAATTAATAAAAATATTTTAAAAGGCTGGAGACCATATTCATTGAAATAACTGCTATAGAGAAGATCATATATCATATGTGTGCATACATATATTTTCCTACCTACTTGATCTTCTCTATGGAAATATATTATATATACGCTAATTCAAAATATGGTTTTCATATGGGCTCCTTTTTCTAGCTTTCTAAGACATACGCCATCTGTACTATGGTACAACGAAGCCACTCTCAATCTGACGCTACAGTGCAGCTGGAATTCCAACAGTTTAATGTCTTATGTAACGTTTGAGGCAGAGATGATATGTTTATATTACTTAAACTACATTAGAATGCCACCACTTTGGTGATATGGACTAGAGTTTCATGTCATTTAAAATATGTTTTTTAATGTCTTAATCCAGCAGAAGACAAAAGATCTTCCTTCTCAGCTAAAATCTGACAGAATTACCCTTGTTCCAATGCACTGCCTCAAACTTCCTGGGTGTCATCTTCAGTCAAAGTATCTAAATTTAGGTGTACCTTGAGGCAATGCTTTAAAAGCATGCAAACTACTTTATAGTCCACGAAAGACACGAGCTCTTCATTATATAGGCCAGTTAAATTTATTTAAATGCCTACAATGGAGCGTAAATGAGTTTAATGAAGCATGGCGGATTTTCAAGTTGCTTTATGGATAGTATCATTACCAGACACAGGAGAATGCAGAAGGATATGGAACAACTGGAATGATTTTCCAATCAGCTTGCACCTTGTATTTAGACACATTCCTTTGAAGTCAAATGACTTAAATACTATTTGGACAATGCATTTTAAAGGAATAAGCACAGAATCCAGCAAACATGGTAGAGACACCACACGAGGAACAAACCATGTACGTGTTTAATATTGTATCATACAGGCAACATAGGATATTTTACATACAGGAAAGGAGAAAATAATCTATGTTAAGGATGTGCTATCACAGGGAAACATCCAGGTCAGGAAGTACTAATGAAATTGCCATGTGGCAGCCAAGCTGTGAACAATATAAAAAGTGAAAGCCCATTTTAATAACCAATGATTCTATGGTAGTAAGATTACTTGTGTAGCATATCCATGTGGCCACTCTCCATACACATAAGGCTGATTGTTTTTCAATAAGAAAGTCTGTGAATATTTAAATAAAAATTTGAAAAGGAATTATATTCCCATTAGTTTTTCTCTCTTTGAAAGAAACAGTCTCTGGAATGGATGACTTGGGAAATAGGCTCCAATTTTCAGGAAAAAAAAATTTCTCAGTACCCACTGACTTCAAAGGCATTCATTTTTTTTCTCCCATGCAAAGGCAACTCTAAAAACATGCAGTTTTTTTAAAAAATTAAGAGTAATTTATCCCTGCCATGATCAATACATACACACAAGTAAGTTCTCACAACCCTCTATAAGAAATATACATATAAATATATATCATGAAATATACAGCCGTGGACAAAGGCTTAAGACAACTTAAAACACAATAATGTGCTATAGAATGTAAACTTTATTTCTAACAGAATAGTTATACAATTTGTGGTAGAAAGTGAAGAAAAACAGTGAGTTCATTAGGAAGCATTTTCACAAAGCTGAAGGTAGCAAAAAAAGCTATTTTTCCAAGACAGAATTGCATCTCAACACATCATGCCTGTTTGTGTTCTAAGAAAGGAATAACAGCAAGCAGAAAAATCATTTCATATAATTCCCATGATAATTTTCCAGAGTAAAATAGGAAAGTACGTAGAAAGCTATCTCATAAGTCCAAGGAAATAGAGTAATAATGTTCATGTTTCTAAGGCAAAATGAATACATCTGCAAAACTATTATAACAGTGAGATGCTGTATTCTTCGGTGTCCAATCAAAGGGATAACCAGCTACTTAAACAGAAATGGATTCCGCACCGGGAAAACAAAAAGAATGCATGTGAAGATATAGTCATACACAGAGAAAATGAAGTTCAAAACCTTTTCTTCCTTCTGGACTTCATATTTTGTAATGTCTTCTGTGGAGCTCAACTAACAAGCCAGCATTCAGACACTGACTCCAGAATATTCCAATTAAAACATATGATAATGCCAGCGCTTTTTAAACAAAATGAGTAAGTTTATCACAAAGTTGCTAGCTGAAGCTTTGAAGGAAATAAAATACAGAAGGGAGAAAATGTCAAGACTGGAAGCTTAGCATAAAAGAGCTGCATTGTATGGGAAAGTTAGGGACAAGGAGAGGCAGCAGGGGACAGGCAGGAGGGGACAGAAGCCTGCAGGGGGCTTCAGCACAGGTCTAAAGTCTCTGCTACTTAGGCCAATACGTTTGAATAAATCTTGCTGGTGTACCACACTGCCACCAACCGAAACAGAGTCCCTTGTTTACTGGCCTCCCTTGACTCAACAGGACCTTCTTTCTTCAGCCTCTTGAGTAGCTGGGACCCAGGCATGTGCTGTTGCACCTGGCCATAATTTAGCCTCATGAGCAACTGTCTCCAAGTCACCATTTTATCAGTCGCTTTCCCTGACAAAGGTTTTTCTACTTCTCTTCACTTGGATGTTTAGTTTTGTTCTTGGAAATTGAGGGTTGGCAGATCCAGAAGTAAGAGGTTTTGTCTCAACCCACCACAAAGAGAAAACAGATAAACGAGTCTGTTTGTTACCCAGACACGTAATGTGACAGCATGTGCTGTCTACACAGTAGAATATACTTGATCTCTATCAACAATGAGATAACAATAAAAAGAACAGATAGCATTTATTGAGCATGTACTACGTGCCAGCTGTTATCCTAAGTGTTCGATGTTTGTGTCACAAGGAAATTCATCAACTCAGATTTGATACCTCTCCTTGTCTTCGGCAGGTGGCAGGCTGCCTGTGAATGCCTATTGAAGAAGCCCTGTCTTAGGAATATTATGCCGAACTACCAATTCTTTTTAATATCATTCTAATTTTGTTTAAGGTCCTTAAATTAGTCAAGGCTGAAGTCATAAAGGGATTTTCAGAGAAGATGATTTCATTTAACAAACACTTCCACCTAGTTTAAATAGGACACACTGGCCTATTCTAATTGATGATCAAATGCAATATTTTCTTTGGTGTTTACATGTTAGTGCTAATAAATGCTCATCTCAGTACTTACCGCAGGGCAGACATTATTCTGGGTGCTTTCCATATACTCACTCATTTATTCACGACTAGAGGGGGGTTCCAGTGATTATTTTGACGGTCAGTGTTATTTGTAATCGAGACTTTCTAAGGTTACTATCATTAACAGAAGGCTTTCAGCTTTTGCTGCTCGTGATGGCCGTCCCACAGTCACCTTTCAGATTAGAGGTCTGCTCTGCTAACATTACCTACCATCAACACACAGGAAGAGGGGCAGGCCTTTGCTTGCTTCTTTGGATGCTTAGTCAACACGGAAAAGTTATTACTAAAGTTAGTCTTTCAAACCCTACCATGCACGCAAACTCAGCTATGGACATATAGTGCTAGACATCCTATCACACCTCAAGGACCTCAAGTGGAATTCGGGGGCTCCTTTATTGTAACAGTGTTGTTTATAGGGTTGTCATGGAGCTAAGGGCAGGAGAGTTGGCTGATTACTTACTGGTAGCATTACCACTGATCAAGAGTGCTTTAAAGTGTTTGTAAGCTTTATGTAAGAGCTTATAGCTTTGGATAGGAACTTGGGCTATCTGAATTTGAATTCAGGCTGAGGCCAAACAATAACAAAGGGCTTAATTGCCAATATACCAGATCCTGCTCTCAGAGAAGAATTCAGTATAAGTTGAGGCTAGCCTATCCAACCAACCTGAAGGCAGATAGGGAACAGGACAAGGTTGAGGTCCAGAGGCTCAGTAGAGTGCAAACTACATTGTAAAATTGATTTAGTAAGCTACAACCTGCACTTCGAAAATTTAAACTCAGCACCATAGAAAATGGAAGTCCATCACCTATGAAAGGTGTCTTATGGTATTTTATTTCCTATCTGTGGATGTGTTTACTGGACCACGATACTGTAAAATGTACTTCTACCTATGGAGCTTGCTCAAAAATATTTTAAGCCAGTGAGCTAATGAATACTGGGAACCACAAAAGCATTTTCTGCTACAAAAGCATGCTACTTAATGAAAAAGGCAGCTGGACTCTTCACAACCAACAAGTGGACCAGTTGTTCTAAGTGGATCATAAATCAAAAAGAGAAACTTGGGTTCTATCCACTCTACGAAATCACCCAACACATGGAGGCTCTTGTGTGAGGTGATGCATCCGATGTTTGGAGGAGGCTGTTCTGCTTTTCTGCAAGCCACTTTGGACTCTCAGAAAGTCCTTTATTATGTCAAATTGGAATACACCAAATAGACATGGCAGCTCTTCAAAGTGTGTATGTGTGTGTGTGTGTGTGTGTGTGTGTGTGTGTGTGTGTCTGCGCGTGTGAGTATGCACGCACACACGTGTATTAATTCTGTTTTCCTTTTTAGAATAAACATGAACTCGTTGTAGAAAATTTGCAAAATATCAAAAACATAAATGAGAGAAAAAAGTTAGTCACAACCTAGCATCCCAGAACTAACATGAGAGGCATACTGACTATACCTCCTTAGCCTTCTTTCTTTCCCAAGTGGAATGAACACTATCTTCCTAGTAAAGATTCATTATTATAAGGGCAACATAAGGCAGATGCCTCTAGCAGATGGCTGTGCTGTAAATGTATTTCAAAAATTCCATTACATGGAGTATTTCTAACCTTCATTACAAAATTTGATATGAACATTCTCGTGTATATTTCCTCATGATAATTCTTGGATCTAAATGATCAGATTAAAGGTCTGTAAACTCTTTGACAGGAGCTGGAAAACTGTTCTCCAGAAAAGGTATGCCAATTTGTTGCCTCACTGTTGACACTGATACTTTACCCAAATAGATCTTAATCTGCTTTATTATCTGGTTTAAAAAAATAGTATCAAAAAAGTCTGTTCTGTTTTCACTTACAGTGAGATTAAATTGCGTCTGACAAGTTTATTGGACATTTTTACTTCCTCTTTTGTGAGTTGCCTGATCATGCCTTCTCTGTCTTTTGAGGGCTCAGCTCTTTATGTAAAGTCCTTGAAGAAGGCTCTTACACCTGGCAGAAATGCTCTCTGTTGATTTGAACACTGAACACCAGACTTCCTTAAGAAGGTGGTAGTATGTGGACAGTGACTTTTAAAGCCCACATGGATTTTTGTTTTCTCTCTAAAGATTGCTTTATGACAAACCTCAGGTGGAAGCAATATGCACTTTGCCTGTTGGTGTAGATGGAAAATGGTCATTTTATATATTTGTGTTCTGCATTGAAAAACTGAAGTTTTTCCTTGTGGCAAGAGAACCAATACCAGAGTAAAAGCCTCTGGCCAGAGACAACAGTCTTTCCCTCTCCTTTCAAAATGTTCAACAGCAGTGAATCTGAGGCATAAAACTTCAAACCACAGAAAACCACAAAGAAAAAACCCTCTTATTATTATGAATTCCAGGGGTTAGTGCCTCCTCCACAGCATAGGGAAACTTGCTTAATGTGTCCCACTCAAATGCTAAGGAGAAATGCAGCTCCAAAGGCCTCCAAAATAGCAGCCAAAGAGGACACCCAACATGGCTCTGGCCCACTAAAGCACCCCAAACTCCATATACAGAAAATGAGTGGTGTCCTGGGCATCACAGTACACACCTTTAACCTGAACATTCGGGAGGCAGAGACAAGTGGATCCCTGTGAGTTCAAAGCCAACCTGGTTTATATAGCAAGTTCCAGTCCAGCCAGGGCTACATAATGAGACCCTCTCAAGAAAAAAAGAGAGAGGCGATCCTTTGCTTGCTGTCTTTCATAATCTACCCTCTCCACAGCCAAGCTAAACACCAACTGGATTTGACCTCCCTTGACACCAGTGCCATCTTTCAGGCCCTTGCTGGCCCTGTCTACCTCCTGTCATGATGAGCCCGTCATTCTGTTTCTAGTATTTTCTTCCTTAACTTTATCCCTAAAGTACAAATCTAAGCACCCTCCCCTCCCCATGCTGTTACAAGATGAGGCTTCCAAAGCTCCTTCTCGTGGCACAGTTTAGATAGGCCTACAGTTCACCTGGCAGCTGGGTCCTTAGGAGACACTAGCTGTTCCTGTCTATGTGTTTAAGCAACAGGAAGCATCCCCTCCTGCATCCATACACTGAGCAATTCTGCAGCCCTAAAGTCTCAGCTGAGGGATGAACTTCTCTTTGAGGTTTTTGCTGGTACAGTTCTAGCAGGCTGAACTCAGTGCCCTTACTACAGTCTAGAAAAGCAAATGAACAGGTTGTCTTATCTGTGGAATGCCAAATACAGGTAAGCTTGTTTTGGGACCTCCGGACACCCTAATTGTATGGTGTAGTAATGGACCATTTTGTCAGAGTTCACTGAAGTGTCAGCTTCATCTTATGATATACCTAGCAACCATTACTCTGTCTGGCACACAGAAAATGCTCAATAAAGCCTTCTTGATGACGATTCACTTAATAAACATAAAATACTTTAAAAAATCATGCTCTAACTTTTATCTTGGAGAAGGCAGATATCTACTAATCAGAGGATATCTACTAATATTTCAGTTATAAGAAGAGTCTTGTTCGCTCCTTCTATCCCTGACTTTAAAAATACCAGTGTCCTCTATTGCACTCGAGATAACATTTGTCATTCATACAGGTTTGTGGGCACGTGTCTTTTGCATAAGGTAAAACACAGGCACTAGTCATTGGTTATATAATGAAATACGGGATATCAAACATGGTGTCAATACATTGCCGTATATACAGTAAGTACTCAATGGTTATCTTCTAGCTTTTTTAAAGAGTGGAATCGTGAGCTGATGGCCTTGACTGAACTTATCCTCCTTTCTGGAAACACCGTCTCCACACGGAGCAGTGAACCCAGTGGGATATGGATGATGATAACCATGCCCAAGCCAGAGCTGATTGGTCTAAATGAATGCTGGATCAAAGGGGCAATCTGCCTTTCTTTGGATTTTCTTTTTAATCTTAAGGATGATTTTGGATGAATCCCTTTATAGCAGTGCTGAGAGATGCCACCGGATGTAGCTTGAGAGTTGTTGGTGGGCGTGTTCCTGCTATGTAGAGAGAATGACATATAACCATTTGTAGTTCAAAGAATGCAGCCAACATGGAGAATGACAGAGGTGAGAAGTGATGGCAATCCTAGACTCTTGCTTAGTCTGGAAGAGGACAAGAACCTTGGTGATGTTCAATGGCTGGCCCCTTGCCTCTCTGAGAGTCTGCTGCACCCTGTCCCTTCCCACAGTTTGGTTGTGTGAGATGCACACATACTTCCTTCTGATAGATTTCCACAGGCTGGCTCTGGCCATCCCTTATTTGTTGCCAGGAATATAATAGAATAATATGGAGAGACAAATGAAAAAACTGATTCCCCTGAGTTTTCTCTCCACAAATTCTTTTAAGTGATTCAACCAGATGCTTTGGCATAATGAAGCCATGGACCATGAGATTCCTATTCAAAGACAGAAGGAAGATACTCATTTTGAAGTGTACAAGCAAAACATAGGCCAATTCAGACCTCGAGTGCTCGCCGGCCAGAGTCTGGCTTACAGAGATGCGTCCTCACAAGTTAAGTGCAGGCTGGCAGTCTCTGAAAACTGCAAGGTTTCTTTTTGCAGCATTCTTCTTTGCTGCAGGCTCCTCCAATCATGTAAAAAGCATGAAGAAATGTTCTAGTCTAGAAGTGAATTTTCCTAATGAAGAAAACAAAACATTATGGTAATTTGCCCTTCTTCAGCCATAAGTCCTGTTGAAATTCACAGCTGAACACAAGAGCCCCTTGATGACACCAGCATCACACCAGCTGTCTCCCCGGCTGCTGTCACAAGAGGAACAGAGCTACAAAGTCCCCAAAGCGAGGTGCTGACTGGTGGTCACAGACGGAAACCAGTGGTGCACCTTGGTGTCCTGACAGCACAGCTCTCAGGGGTCACAGCTTCTCAGGAGCCAGGGCTTATACTTTGATGCTCTGGCTACCCCTGGCTCGCAGTCTTCCTGTCCGGCCACCCTGCTCCTCCTCTGACACCTGATTCTGGGGAGCAGTAGGGCTTCTGTTCTGTGGTACATCCCCATTTTTCCGAGTTCGCTTTTCTTTGGATTGCTGCTTAGACATAAGTATGTTGTGCCTCTGGGCGTAGCCCTGTCTGACCTCACTGGTGTCTTTATGGGTTTGTGTCTCTTTGGCCCGCAGCTGGCTAGGGGCTGCAACCTCCTGCTCTGAAGGCTTCCCCACAACCTCTCTCTTCTGAGACCTTTCCTTTTTGTGAGCCTGTTCTCTCCCCCCAGGATGCACCCCCAGGGGCTGAGCTTCTTGGGTTGGTTGATTCTCACCGAGGGCTGGTTCGTTTTCTTGAGCTAATCCTTCTAACATTTCTCCGTTTGGGGACGCACCTACAGACTGAGCCAGGTCCTTCTTTCTGGAATTGTGTGCTTTCCGGTTTTTGTCCTCCTGGTTCTGGGCGTCTGCTGATACTGCTTCACTGTGGCTCAGAGGGGACCTGGAGTCAAGTGGGTCAGACACATTCCCAGGAGTTGGCTTGCTATAGGATTCCGACTGCTGGGCTGTCTGAGACTTTACACCTGGCATCTTTCTTGGGTATGGCGACCCTTTAGCTGTCTCTCTCTGCCTGAGTTTTTTTTTCCTAGCATCCTTCTGCTTAGCAGCCTCTTGGCTGTGAGGTGACGGCTGTAGATCTGGAATCTTCTTGCTGGAGGCATGGCCTGCTTTGGGAGTTTTCCTTTCTTTTGCAGGCTTTGAAGCAGGCCTTGGCCTAGTGTTCTGAGGCAGCTGAGGTTCCACAGAGGGAGCAGGAATATGAGGGAGCCGGACTGTGGGTGCCTCCTCTTCCTGGGGAGGGTTGGTGGAGTGCTGCTGGGCTTGTTCCTGGATCGGGGGGCTAATAAGTGGGAGCTTCACCTCGCTGGCTTTTCCAACATGGGCTTGCTGTGGACTATGAGCTGCCTGGGGGCTTGGGTTTGGGGGTGGTTTGGACTGGGGAGGGCTGATGGGAGGAAGCTTATTGGGGTCTCCATCCTGAGTTGGGAGAGACCTGGGAGAAGGAGTTGGGGTCTGATCTGAGCTTGTCCCCAAAGCCTCTTCCCTACTGGGAGAGAGAAGCTTGGGTGTGGGTCTCCTGCTCTGGAGAGGAGCCAGGGTTTGGGGCTGGGGTAACCTGGTAGGAGCTAGCCGACTTTTAGGCAGCAAGGCCACTGGCTGTTCCCTGACCTGGGTATGTTTTGAGTTTGTGGATGAGTCTTGGGGAGGTGGAATTTCTGGGTAAGGAGTACTGGCACGGACAACCGCTTTGGGGGTTCCCTCCTTCAGAGATGGTTGAGAACCCCCAGCAGACTTCACTACATCAGAGGTGGAGGGATCTTCTGGAAGATTGTGAGGGGAACTGCTGGGTGCAGGGTTGGCTGGCTCAGTTCCCTCATCCTGCACTCTCTGAGGACTGAGGGAAGCTGGGTCAGGTATCTGTGAGGGTTCGGATAGGGGTGGGTTGCTAGGGGCTCCTTTGATCTCTCCGGATTCCTTATCCTGGTCTGGCTGAGGGCTGTGTGGGGGAAGGGGGTCAGGATGCTGAGGTGGCTCTTGAGCTGCAATAGTAGAAAACTGTCCTGCTTTTAGTTCAAGTGGCTCAGGCTCATCTTCGGGGCCGTCCATCTCAGTGGTTATTTTGGGAGGGAGGTTGGCTGGCTCACCATCCCCTTCCTTCACCTTTGGTGATGTGTCTTGGGCTTGATGAGGAATATCAAGTGCTGAAGAACTGACCTGCTGAGGTGGATCCAGGTGGCTGCTGGAAGAAGGATCCTTCTTAGGGTGTTCTCCCTCCTCAGTCAACTCTTGGCTCTGTGGGAGAGCTGGGTTCTGACTTTCAGGGGTCTTTGCATGAGTCTGCACTTCTGGGAGAGCCTCTGGTTTTGGGCCATCTGCCTGCAGTCTTGCCAAGCGCCTGGGGGAGGGGACCAGGTGTGCTGGGACCCCAGAGATGGTCTTCTTGCTAGAGGAAGCACCTGCTTTAATATAAAGAGAAGTTAACTACAAAGGCTCTTTACTGCTGGAAATAAACAACAAAACCCCGCTTCCCTTTGGGTTGCATGAAGGACCTTAAAAAGAAAACCACAGCTAGACCATCCTTCTCCTTGAGGAGACAAAGTGGCTACAAGTCTCTAATGTGATAGAACTTAGGATCATTTCTAGTGAACTGAAAAGATGAACGTTAATGAGAAAGCATCCAGATGTTTGCTCAAAACCAAGTCTAGATCTGCGGATGGTAAAGGGATTTTCCAAATGAAGGAGACTGGTTTTGCTGTTTGTGGCTAAGACACGAGCTGAGTGCTGAGAGGAGCCCCCGCTGTTTACTAATACCCTCGAGGCTCAGTGTCCAGCATGAACTCAGTGGGTAAGAAATGGAGGAAGGAGGGCATGGATTCAAGGACATCCATCGTAAGACACCAGCGTCTACTCCTGAAGACCAAGGGTCCAAGTTGCTATCTTCACCCCACAGATCTCCCTGGCTACAGAAATGGCTCCCAGAGGTCACTGGCAATACAGGTACTCCAGAGAGGGCCTGCTTCCCCGAGTCACACCTTCTCAGTCAGAGTGGCTCTGGTCCCCGGACAAAGTCACCCCATCCGGCACTGGCTTATAAATGACAGAAGCCTTGACATGCTTGTGGTGCATACCATCTTAATCCACCCCAGACAGCACAGCTCTGAACCATGCAGTGGTCAGAGGTGACATATCAGTCTTGAACAACCTTGAAGAAACTAGTCTGAGTTCAACTTGGAGGAGACTTTGGTGACCCCAGAGTGACCCATCTCCAGCAGCAAATGTGTCCCTGGCCACTGTCCCCTCCTCTAAGGAAGGGTGGGTGTGCGCTACTCTAGATTCACAATGAGCCTTCATTCAGTCCGGTCCTCTTTTGTATCCAGTCAAACTAGATGTCTCCTGAGAGTGGAAGGGCAGGTGGCGGCTGAGTGAAAAGCCTCCCTGCCGTAAGATTTCTGATGGCACCCTCTGCTCATTGTTTTTAATCACCAAATTTATCACAGATATAATCTAAAACACAACTTTAGACAAGAAACGAGGTTAAATTAAAAACTGAAACTAACCAAAACAGGCAACTTTACAGAGAACGGAAAGTAGACCAGAGGCCACCAGGCAGGGGATGACTACTTAATGAGTAGTTTCCATTATAGACAGTGAAAAACTTTGGAAATAGGTGGTGGTGATGGTTACACAACACTGAGAATGTAGTTAATGGCACTGAATCTCACACTTAACACTATTAAAATGGCAAACTAGGGCTGGCAAGATGGCTCAGTGGTTAAAGCTCTTGCTGCCAAGATCAATGACCTGAGCTTGATCCCTGGGAACCACATAGTGGAAGGGACAGTCAGCTCCCACAAGCTGTCCTTTAATCTACACACACGTGTGCATACACACACACACACACACACACACACACACACACACGTAAATGAATGTAAAAAATTCTACAGCACAAAAAAGGCAAATTATATATGCCTACATGATGCATGCAATTCATGTATACAACTTAAAAGGAAAAGCAAAGGACAGTGAAACTCAGCGCTGAAGGCACTCTCCTCTAATTGTACGGGCAGACAGACAGGTTTTCTTCTGCTGCTTTGATGATTTAACAGTTCACGATATTTGGTTAAATGATACCATGCCCTTTACTAGAAGATAAAAGCACCACTTTATGGGCTGGCAAATTGCTCCATTTTCCCTTTACCATTAATCAGAATTAAGAAAAATATAATTTCATTTCATAACCTTTATGGCAAGAGCTCAGGCTGTTCATTAGTTCCACTTCCTTAAAGCCTCGCTGGAAACATCGACAGACCAAGACACAGGACCTAGAGCAGCATTTCTCAACCTGTGGGTCGTGACCCCTTTTTTCAAATGACCCTTTCACAGGGTTGCTTAAGACCATCGAAAAACACAGATATTTACATTATGATTCAAAACAGTAGCAAATTACAATTATGAAGTAGCAACATAAATAATTTTATGGTTGGGGGTCACCACAATGTGAGGGACTGTGTTAAAGGGCCGCAGCTTTAGGAAGGTTGAGAACCACTGGACTATAGAGACCGAGGGTGAACGTACACTTACATTGAGTAGCAAATTGAGTGAGTTTCTCCTTACTTCATAGAAACTATACTGTTAACTTCATGCTTTAGAAACAAATAATTCCTACATTGCTCTGGGAAATAGGACAGTGCCGTACTTAATTGGTATGCATTTAAAATTAACGGCACATCTAAAGTCATAGGAGCTTCTCAGCACTGAATACCTAAAGTTTTTTATGCATGTGTTCAGTGAAATTCAACTAACCCGTCCTGGGGAAGGTTCATAGTTCTAAGCTTAGGTGGGTGGATGCTGGCCTCGAGCAGACGGCTCCTGGGCTTGCTTTCAGCTTTCTGTTTCATCCTGATTGTTATGTGGACATTGTCACTGTGTTCCCAGTGACAAGTGAGCTGCTGATGATTATGAGGGATGAGGCTGGATATTATTACTTCAAATATTTGGGAATTGTCTTTAGGTTGCCCTGGCACAGGATTATCTCTTTTGGAAAGGTGATGCTACTGACGTAAGATTTCTGTTTGGACTGAAGCTTAACACACAGAAACTCTTAAGCCTCGGTTCTCCGCACCAGACCAGTAATGAGACACAATATTACAAGTGTTTTCTTTTATGGTTTTTTTTTTTTTTTTTTTTTGGTTTTTCAAGACAGGGTTTCTCTGTGTAGTTTTCATTCTGGGCTGGCCTCGAACTCACAGAGATCCACCTGATTCTGTCTTCCGAGTGCTGGGATTAAAAGCATGCACCACCGCTGCCTGGCTCTTTTATGTTTTAATAAAAGGTGATTTTACAAATTCACAGTTAGATTTAAGACAGAAAAGTAAGGCTTCAGATATCCACCCAGTTATCCAATTGTTCAGACTAAACTCTCATAGAATCTTAAATATTTGTTTCACTTTCTCTCCTTTGACATTTTAATTATTTTTTAAATCCACTATACTGTTTGTTTTAATTTCTAAGATATATATACATATCATATGACATATATATATAGTCATAGAATATGATATATATAGGAAAAAGATCAGAATAACTCACCAGAGGTAAAGAGGCAAGGCCCCAGCTAGGCCCAGGATGCTACTTCTGCTGGGGCTGCCCCTTCTTAGGGAGTCGTTACAGTTTCAGGGGAGGCCATTATGTCTGTACCTTATGATGATTACTTCTGTCAATTTGACACAAACCTAGACTCTCCTGGGAAGAAAGTCTCGATGAAGAATTGTATACGTTGGGTTGACCTGTGGGCATGTCTGTGGGGGGCTCTATGTTAACTGTGTGAGAAAACTCAGCTCACTGTGGGTGTCCCCATTCCCTAGGCAGGAGTTCCTGCACCACCTAAGAACAGAGGAATCAAGCTTAGCACTGGCAAGCAGCTGAGCATGCACGCATTCACCGCTCTCTGCTCTCGACTGTGGATGTGATGTGACTAGATGCTTGAAGTTGCTGATGCTGCCTGGACTTTCGCAGAGTGATGAACTGTCATCTGAAATTGTGAGACTTTTTCCCAATTGCTTCTTTGTCAGGGCAATTTACCAGAAATTTACAGCAGAAACAAAGCTAGAAACTAGAACAGGCCCCATTCACCTGTATTGACCCTCACCCTTGGCAAGGATTTCACAGAAGCCCCTGGCTTGACTCCTTGGGCTGCTAGAGATACCCTAAAAGCTATTAATAAGGACTATATTCATTAGAATTTCAAATATACTCACTTGAATACTGTCTGATCTGTACAATTCCACCGAAGTGGAAGTTTATCTTTAATTATCAACTGAAAAAAGAACTCCCTCTGCAAATTAACTGTAAATATGAGATAAGGCTTTTGCCTTAAGAAAACACATTCTTTTTCAGAATATTAAACCGTTTAGAAAATAAGGTTCCGTTGAGGATATAGATCTGATGATTGATTGCAATCCATCCTGTCTGCTTTTCAAGCTAGAATTCCATTATTCAATAACTAGATGCTTCAGTTTTGATTAGTAAATATTTCTGAGAGTTATAACATTTTTATAATTCTATAATTTATACCTTTCATTAAATCAGATAGGCCTAACCTAATTATTCCAAATAAGTAAGATTTTATTATATACTCGAAAGTGGGGGTCTATTTTCCTGTGTACATATTATCTTGCCTATTAATTTGCCAAATAGTAACTGTACGCTATAGTCAGTGTCCTGATCACTGTAGAAATAAGAAGAGCTACAGAATACGATGATGGAGTCTGCGGGCTCATGTGCTAGGTCTCACTCGTTGCTCCTCTCTTCAGAAGCACCACACAGATACGTACATTGTTCAGTTACTCAGGGGACTCAGTGTTTATCCAAATCCCCAAGAGGCTGATGTAAAAGCCAGCACACCAATTTATTAATTTACAATGGGAGATGGTTCACGTTCAGGGAGCAGGGCAGTGTGTTCTCACGTAAGGTACAGCCCCCACAGGGGCCAGGGCCACCCAGGGGACCAAATTAAAGATCACAAGGTTGCTTGGATAGCAAAGAATTAAAGCAAAGGGAGCCATATTTCCTCAAGAGAAAGCTCCATGGAGGTCCAAACCTCGCCAGGTACACTGCATTGCAGCCTATTTTGATAGACCAAGCTTACTTCGAGCATTTTCTGGTTACCATGCCATCCCTTAGTTACTTTAACGTATGACACACATCAGCTAGTATCTGAGATTACTCTTACTACACTGACCATCATCCAAAATACAAGGACTAATGGATCTAGGAAGAGTGTTCAAATTGCAAATGGCGCAGTGAGCTTAAGTGTTTGAACTCTGTCAAAGTCGTGGCCTGGTCTCCCTTCTCAGTCTGTCGGAATGCTATCAGGGAAACAGAATCCTATTTGGACCACCAAGCTGCAAGGTATCTACAGAACAGCAACAATACTGGCTTAACAGTCTGCAAATATGTCTGTGTGACTGGAGTTCAGCCCCTGAGGGGCCTTTAGAAAAGATTCTTGTTGTAGCAGCAAAGCATAGAATTTACCATTTTTACCATGTTGAGAGTGCTATTCAAAGCACTTAGTCCACTGACATTGTTGTGGAATCATCACTATCCATCTCCCAAACTCATTTCATCTTCTGGAATCTTTTTTTTTTTTTTTCTGAGACAATGTTTTCTATAAAACAGTCCTGGCTGCCCTGGAACTCAGTCTGTAGACCAGGCTGGCCTTGAACTCATAGAGATCCGTCTGCCTCTGCCTCCTGAGTGCTAGGATTAAAGGCGTGCGCCACCACCACCTGGCATCGTCTGGAATTTTAAGCTCTACCCACTAAGCAATAGCACTCCATTCTGCACTTAGCCTCTGCTCATCACACTTCTGTTTTCTGACTGTTCATTTGACTGTTCTAAATACCTCATAGAGACGCAATTGTACAGTATTTGTTCTGTTCTGA
Source organism: Peromyscus melanophrys (assembly GCA_902168415.1). Taxonomy (NCBI): domain Eukaryota; kingdom Metazoa; phylum Chordata; class Mammalia; order Rodentia; family Cricetidae; genus Peromyscus; species Peromyscus melanophrys. The sequence continues at coordinate 2,197 of CABHPR010143627.1, read as the reverse complement.
CCAGCTAATTTCATTCACCACACTGTCTTCGAGGCTCATGTGATACTGTGTGTCAAAATTTCCCTCCTTTTAAAGATGAAATAACATCAAAGACTGTATATAACACCTTCTTTATCCATTCATCCATCACTGGACTCGGTGGTTGCTTCAACTTTTGGCTAATGTGATTGGCACTGCGATGAACAGGGTGTCTAACTACTTCCTCAAGTTTTCACTTTCAGTGACTTAGGCCATTTATCTAGAAGTGAAACAGCTGGATCACATGAAAGTTGTCTTTTTTTTGAGGAATTTACATACCATTTCTGTAGCAGCTACAGCATTTTATATTCCTTTTAGCACAAGGTTCTAATTTCTCCAGACACTATTTAGTAAGTAGCCATCTTAGTGCGTGTGAGGCAAATTTGAGGAGCAAGCATTTCAAATACATCTCAAAATAGTCATGCCTCCAAATTCTGGGCTTAGAACTTCTAGGTTCCAAGTCAAGGATCCTACACATCCCTCAGCATTTGCTGCTCAGGATCCATGAGGCAGGAGGGAAGTGTGGTGTCATACTCTTTGTGACCAGAAACTGAAGCCCAGAACAGCTAAGCAGCTTGGCCAAGTAAGCAACCAGGCTAGGCCCCCATCACGTGTTCTGGCCAGTGAGCTTCCCACTGTTCTCTGCGGCCCAACAGTTTCAGGACTGGCAGTTCAATGAGAAAGATTAAGAAAACTCTCACACTAAAATTCTTGGACTAAACATTTAGTTAATAGGTACAATACTCTAGTTCCATAAGGGAATAGACTTCTGGAAGGCTGAGTTCTGAACCATGAGACCAACTCTTATCTACTGTCCACTTCCAAGGCATTGCCATGTGTGTCCCTGGGGTGGGGGGAATGTCCTACTACAAACATGGAGACAAGCAGAGTTACAGATCCAAATGACCAATTCATACATCCCAGAAAAAAAACATAGGAATTAAATAGTGTGAGCCAGCTTTAGCCTAGCTAATGAGTACCCAAGTAACAACAGAGCTGCCGAATTTTCCATGGAGAATAAACCTGGTACAAAGGAGCTAGGCTAGTACCTGCAACTGGAGCCAAGCCCTTAGTAGCTTCCTCAGTCAATCCCAGATATTCTCGAATGAGATCACTTAGCTTTTTGTAGGCAATGTCCAGGTCATCTACAATAAACAAGAGAACATTTTCATATAGTAGCATCATGTCAAAACACAGTCAGCGTTCAGTGGTGAGTAGACTGGTCTGTTCACTACACTTCGTGTTATTACTGTTATGGCAGGTACAATTCTAAGATGATTCTAGAGACACTCCCTTCCCCTATAATCTCCGCCCACTCTTGAGTGGGCAGACTCTGTGGAGGTGAAGAGAGTTCATCCCGTGATCACATTACATTGTATGCAAAGGGACGTGCAGGCACAATGACAGTTGTTAATGGCACAGGTGGCACAGGCGACTGTGAAGGGGACTATCCAGGGGGTCCCCTCAAATCACGTCCACAGAAGGGGCGTTTCATCTAGTTGGTGACAGAATAAAAATCAGAGGCTCAAAGCACAGAGAGGATTCACTGTACTCTTCGCTGTCTAGAAGAGGGCCAGCCCCATATAGATAACACCAAAGAACAGCCTCGGCAGACCATGCACGGCCCTCAAGAGGCAGCCAGCCAAGCATTCTGCCAATGAGAAGGAACCTGGGAGCTCAGTTTTTCCTCTGAGCCTTCAGATGAGATCTCAGCTCAGCTGACTCCTTAATCTCAGCCTCACGGCACTGACTTCGAGCCCTGCTATACTGTCCTAACCTGCTGACCAGGCACTGCATTAAGCATTAACTGTGGGTATTTGTGTGTAGCAGTATAAAACAATATGGATATGCAATACAGTACAAATTTAGAGGTTTGAAAAATAATTAAGTGAACCATACAAAATTATCTTTTGTATAATAGCTGAAGACCATCAATATCATATGGCTCCATTTAATGTCCCCCCCTCTTTCCATTCAGTATGTCACCAAAAGGCTGTTAGGAATTTATTCATTTTATTTATGAATAAATTTATTTATTTATGTTTGAGACAGAGTCTCACTGTGTAGTCCTGGCTGGCCTAGAACTCTCTATGTAGATCAGGTTGGCCCTGAACTCAGAAATCTGCCTGCCTGCACCTCCTGAGTGCTGGGACTATAAGGCATGCACCCCACACACACC